>JAYMTP010000831.1:0-28665 GCA_036897365.1 Geranium brycei | reverse complement strand
TTTTGTAAAAAAAATTAGAAAACAAGAAGTTTAAAATTTTATTTATTTATTTATTTTAATTTTTTGATGCAATGGTATTTTCGTCATTTCACAAAAATTAACAGAATTTTAAAAAAAGTTAACGAGAAATAGTAACGTGGGAATTTTTGATACTTAGAGACCTCTCAAATTGATTTTATACTTAAAGAATTTATGTGAGAGAGTCAGTTAGGGGGATTATCTGGAATTTTCTCGTATTTTAATAACACATCACGTCCTAATTCAACATTCGTAGGAAACACCTTAAGCGAGGGTATATTGGTCATTACATATCCTTCGTTTTCGTTTACCCTAAAATCTTCTTCTCAGTCACAGGACAGGTTTTCTTGTGGTTGGAGCTGAAACCTTCAACTCTACATCTCAGTAATAGATTCTCATCGAGTAGTCGTTTCTGTTGCTCAGTAGATTTGGGTCTTCTGAGAATTGAAAATTGAAAACATCAGAATGGGAAGAGAACAACAGCAGGTGGCTTTCACCGTGGAACAGCTCGTCGCCGTCAATCCTTACAATCCCGACATCCTCCCTGATCTCGAGAACTATGTCAACGAACAGGTTTTCCTGTCTTTTTTTATTTAATTTAATAATTTTATGACGTTATTTGTTTGGTAAAGTTTGAGTCTTTTTGTCTTGGTATGTAATGTTTGAATTGTGCATTGCTGATGTGGGTTTCTCTCTGATTCTATTATGGCCATATAATTCAGTGTTCTGGTTGTAATTTGATCGCATTGCTTGCAAACATTGTAGAGATGATTGAATAAAAGCTTGGGACTTGTGTATTGGGAGTTTGAATTAACATTGCCAGGGCTTTTACATGGATTTGAGCATGAGTGTTCTATGAAAAAAGGTGGTTATGGGTTCCTTATTACAGCCAATACTAACTGTTTTATCAGTTCATTTTGGAGAGGAAAATCTGATGCGTTGTTTCTTTAGAAAATATATTGTAGGAGATTGACTGTATGGACTTGTAGGTAATGGATTTTCAATGGGCAGCCTGCTCTTAGTATTGTGCGTGATCCGAATTAGAAAACAGGAATGCTTGCTTATATTGGCATATGCAAAATATATATGATTCCTTGAGGAATATGTTGCTTTTCATAGTATCTCCATATGCATTCTTACCTATCTGAAGATGATATATATGCCAACATAATATGAGGTCTCATTTATGTAGGTTTCATCACAAACTTACAGCCTGAATGCAAATCTGTGCCTCCTTCGTCTTTATCAGGTATTGTGTAGTGTACAACCGTTACTTGTGTGAGTGTATACACATGAACTGTTGGTTACTTGCTACAAATAGATGCCTTCTTTGCTAATATTACGGTTTGGTACTTTGTTTGGTTGTGCAGTTTGAGCCTGATAGAATGAGCACCCAAATTGTTGCCCGCATTTTGGTGAAGGTATGGATGAGTGTAATGCTGCTTTTGTATGAAATATTGTAATGCTACTAAATGATATGAAATATTGTAATGCTGCTTTTGTATGAGTGTTTGGGAATGGGAATCGCCATAATCTGTATATAATTTAGCTTGAATTTGATTCTCATCTCCATTGCCAAATCATCTCATAAGTACATGTTCATTGGTGATTCCCATTTTAAAATAGGAATCAAAATAGGGTGCTGTGCGGGAATGTGAATGGATAGTTATCACAAATCTTTGCTTCTTCTCTCATTTACATGCAAATTAAGGCAGTTTTCATTCCCATTCTCACACTAAGACTATTCATAGGGGAAATTATTGAATCATGATGTTCTCTGCTTCCTTGGTGCAGGCATTAATGGCAACTCCAGCTCCAGATTTCAGCCTTTGCCTCTTCCTAATTCCAGAAAGAGTGGTAGCTTTCTTTTTATAAACTTTTATGTTTATTTGTGGTTTGACATTTGTGGTTTGACATTTGGGTATGTTCTCATTTAAAATTTCCTTGTTTTTCTCCGCATTATCAGCAAATGGAGGAACAGTTCAAGACACTGATTGTTCTTTCACATTATTTGGAGGTATGTGCTCCTCCTCTATTTTTGTTGACATGCATGCCTGAGATGAATTAACAGTCCAGGCTTACCTTTTCTTATATAGACTGGGAGGTTCCGTCAGTTTTGGGATGAAGCAGCTAAGAATCGTCACATAGTTGAGGCTGTACCAGGTATTGATAAATCACAAAGCAGCAACTGTTTGTTTTAGGTTTATTTATATTTTATATGCTGTTGAAAGGGTGATAAAGTGTTGTATGGTTTCCTGAACATTTTAATGAAACCGTGCCTTCTTTGATGCAAATGTATGATCAAAATACTGGTTTTAGGCTTTAGTCTTTCAGGCTCCGGCACTGACCTGCCATCTATCCAGATGATCTGCTCATGTAGCATGTTATGGCAGTTAAATGTATCTTTATATGCCAAATACAGCAGGTTTTATTTATAATATCAAGGTGATGATTGTTGATGTAGCATGCGATAGAAACTAATGTTATTTATGCACGGTTCGTCTATATGCATTACCAATTTGTCCCATGTCTATATTGCATGTTGTGGATCATTCTGCATGCATTATTGGTGCATGCACATTAGATTTCCTATTCTTTCCATTTAGAAAGTGAAACTCATAATTCTTGTGCATAACTTCCTACCTTATATGTACTTGTAGTTCAGGATACATATTTATACTCTTTAACCAAAGCCTTGGGAGATAGATACTGTATCAGAACCGTTTTGTTTTGAAACTGTTTACTGTAGAAGTAAAAGGAAGTTGACTTTCTGCTATTGTGTTCTGTGAATGCGAAGATTGACAATAAGTTTGGTTGTAGGTTTTGAGCAAGCAATCCAAGCCTATGCAATTCATGTCCTTGCATTGACTTATCAAAAGGTTCCTAGATCCGTGCTTGCCGAGGTATGTTCATTTATTTTTTAGTTTTCTGTGATGTTAAGTCTGCATTGGTTTGGCTATGCTCCCAATTTAATATTGTCAATGTAAATCACCTAATTGACTTCGTATTCCACAGGCTATCAACATTGAAGGTACGTCCTTGGACAAATTTCTTGAGCACCATGTTGCGAGTTCTGGGTGGGTTCTTGAGAAGGGTGGAAGAGGCCAGCTTATTGTCCTTCCCCGCAGCGAGTTCAACCATCCCGAGCTGAAGAAAAACACTGCTGATAGCATTCCACTGGAGAGCATTACTCGTATCTTCCCTATCCTTGGCTGATTCCTCTGGTTAGCTCTTCAAACTCGGGATTGTTAGATCAGTTAAGTAGACAAACTTATCTCGTTTCTGGAAATTTTGCAAAATAACTATTTATTTTGTATTGTCAACATCATTTTTGTCACATTTGCATATTGTGAAAGAAGACAATAATCATTTCACCAACTTATTTAATAGCTATCTCCTCTTTCGAGCTCATTGAGTACATCAGCGATGGTGAGCTCATCCTCGTTGAGGAAGAGAGCTTCTAATTTATATGGTCCTGCATAAACGACAGGTCCATCCCACATACCCTTTGCCAAATCCTCGTGGATCCTCTCCGTAGGGTGCATAGAATCCCACCACACATAATCATCAGCATTGTCACATAACTCGTATTGTGCCACCTTTTTCGTGCCCCCGCAGGTGAAAACGCCCCCATATGGACCTGTCCCACAACATGCACTCTTCCCTTCCATGTAATCTGCATAATTCGAGCAACGGAAGTCGTGAAAAGATCTTAAGATCTATGTAGCACTTGCAGTATTCTAAAGCACGTTAGGTATTAGTCGAGCGGTTAAAACTCCGCAGATTTGTAGAACACCATTTCATAGCAAAGGGGAAGGTCTAAATTTGACATACCATACTCATTGGGATTATTCATTCTGTCTAGGAGCCAGTTGTAGAAATTGGAGTTGCAGTACTTGAATCCGTCAAACAAATGACCGATGCTACCTAGGACAGTTTTTAAAGCATTGTTATGTGCTAGCGCTAGGGCATTAGCTTCCTCAAAGCAACCACCTTCGCTGGCTCTCGGGTTCGCAGCTCTCAGAGCAGGCAAGCAACCAAGTGGGCACAAGCTCAGAAACCCAAATTTTCTCGCCCCTTTCGCGTATAGTGCCTAAAACAAAAAGGCGCAAACATTATCAGCCATCCATAAACCAAATGCAACATGCTTCTTGCAAAACATTACTTGGATTGTTTGTGTCAAGTTCCCAACGACCATCCCAATGTAGGCTTCAGGCTCATAACTTTCCTGCATTTTCGGGTTGCCTAAATAGCCGCCCAGATAGTCATTGCTTCCTATGCTGATGAAGTAAACAGCTTCTGATATCAATTTTCTCGCCTGCTCGTCTCCTAGCTTTTGTGTTAACGATTCTCGCACCTCCTCGAAATGTACCAATTGTGTTGGTAGATCAATCGCCTAACGAAAGCACAAGAAAGGGTAAGTTCAATTTTCCTGAACGCACGAGCGTGACTTTGAGAGTGTAAATTAAACGACAAGCTCACCAAGCCCTGATTCGTGTCGGGTAAAATCCCAGCCCCGCCGGAGGCAAAATTGACACCATTGATATACTCCGTGGATGACTGTAAAAACGGGGGAATCATTGGCAATTTCGCATATTCAGCTGTATGAGTAACAAATCATGTTAAAACACAATTCGCTTAGAAAGGGTTTAAGATATTTATCAAGTGATATTTTTTGCACGTGACTGACTACCTATAAAATCTACTAATACGCGACCATTAGAGAAGCGTCCGGTGGGTCCTCCAAAGAAGCCATTTTGACCGTAAGGGACATAATCTGCGCGGTTCTCAGGGATGGTATTGATGTAATTATTGTTGCCAGCATCGACAGTGGAGTCACCAAAAATGAACAAAGCACTGCTTCTGGTCTTTTCTAATGGGTCGGCACCAACGTAGCTAACTGAAACCAGCAGAGCTGTGAATATGAGGTTGAGTAAGGAACAATCTATTATTGTTGTTGCCATAACTGATGAGTGTTATTCTTGTACTATGTTTTTGAGCCAATATATAAGGTTTGATCTTGTCGTGTTCTGGGCCGGCTGTCCGGTTTCTACAATGGAACCAAAAGCATTATTAATTTGATTCCATATCTTTGTTTATTTATTAAACTTCAAAGCATTGCATTTATCGACATCGGATAGAATATTTACCGCCATTGGTGAGATTAGTCACATTGTTTAAATCAATGCGGTAAAAAACGTTAGGCATTAATAGGACGGAGAAGTTCTTTTAGGGACTATTCAAGGATTAGTCAGAAAATAATCGAAAAATAAATTGGATTAAAGAATTAATCATAATTTATAAAAGATTAATCGGAGACTAGTCGGGGATTAACTGGACAAGTCAGGAATTTTTACGGCATTGGTTGATAATCACAACAATGCTGACCCAATCTCTAGGACTTGAATCTTTCTCAAAATTAAGATAATATAAACAATCTTATTTGGTTTAGTTTTTATTTTCATCCATTTCAGGTTTTTTATTCATAAAATAGTTGATATGTTTAGCTTTTTGTGATATTGTTAGTTCAGGTACCTTTTAAATTTTGAAAGGATTTTACTGAATAATCATCAAGAGAATTGTTGAATACTATTATAAGTCCGATATATTTTTTTTATCAGCAATTTTATATGTCTGATATATTTTTATTTAGAATACAGTTGAGGATATGAATACAATTTAGTGTCGCAAAGGCAATATATTTTTCAGTACGTTAATTTGCAGCCTATCCACCATAAAGGTAAGACTCAAACACAGTGTTGGACAGGATCTCTAAAAATTAATCAAGAAGAATTAGTCGGAATTAATCGATAATTAATAGAATTATTTATTTTTTTGTATTTTATTAATTTTTATCAAATAAATTAATATACATGTACAATAAAAATATTAAATATGTTTGATAAAAATAAATATTTAAGATATAAATATAAATAATTGTATATATTACAATTATATATACAAAAATATATAAATAAAATTACTAATCAGGGTAAATTATTTTAGTTTTGAGTATTTTTCATTTTATTTTCTAAATTACTTTTTTATAAAAAAATTTGTCTAAACCCACCTAAATCCAATTTGAGCCATTTAGATCCGACTTAATCCGCCCAAATCTGACTTAATTTGCCTAGCTGACTTAAACTGGCCGATTATATAAAACCATGTCCGTATTGTAAAAAACCCTGCCTATTAAATAAGCAAATGAGAAGTTTAACTTTTACATTTAATCAAAGAATATTCTGAATTCATATATATTTAAACAAAATATTCTGAATTCAGTTGACTATATAGGATTGATGATTGAGCCGTAAAAAAATAGGCCCAGATACTATGATGGGCCACGGCCCTAATAGATTTGGTAATTTAGCGTGTACGGAACAAGGTTTTATATATTCATTTACATTGTTTTAATAAATAAATGAAATGATCGCGTACACGTCAGCATCAAGCTCTCTTTGGTCTTCTCTTCCCCTTCATCTTCTTCATACGTAAGGACCAGATTGTGCCTCAACTTACAAACAACTCAAAGAAAAAAACTCATCAACAATCCAACTCGTCTGTACCGCGAAGAGGTATTTTTCGTTTCTAAGATTTGATTCGAGCGTGTTGTGTGTATTTTCTCAGTCTTAATTTAATTTTGGATTCGTTGGTATGAGGTAAACCCTTGGAGGAGGGGAAATCGGAAACCCTAACTTGCAAGCTAACTCAATCTCAACTTTATCTCGGATCATCTTATAGATTATGTATGTTCTTGATTTCGATTTTCAGTTGCAAAGTCTTTGGAATACTGTTTCTATCCATATTCTGTAATTGAATTTGGCATGTTTTGGTGTTTTTGTGGTTTCAAGGGGGGGTTGTTTATTGATATGTTGTCCTTAATCATGCTTTCTGTTTCATGTCAATGAAGTTTTGGGTGTTTGGAAACTTGTATTCTATCGTATCTTGTTGTTCGGGAGTCTTATGGAAGGTGTTTATTTCAGTTGCAGCCAGACAAGTTTAGGCTATTGACAGGATAAGGGTTAAAGCATGGAAAACTTTGAAAGAAGGATTTCATATCCTTCTCTTCCCAAATTTGGAAAGGACGACGGCAAAATAAGATATGAAGATGATTATGTTGATTCTGTATGGACTGCGCCAGAAGTCAATAGTGCTTCCCAGTTAGGCTCAAATGCATTCAAACAAGGATACCCAGATCAGTTTTTATATGAACACGACGATTTTGTTGATGACGAATATGATTCAAGTGACGACGCTTGTAATCCTGTGCAAAGTGATGCGCCTCCAGAAGTGAACCTGAAGAATGTTATCAGTGGGATTGTTGCCATTATAAGTGGTCAGAACAAAGCTACAAGTGTTTCTGCAGATCAGCAACTCCCCAGTTCAAATGTTGAATTCCTTGGGTCTGAAAAGAATGGGGATACCTATTTACATTCCTCTGTTTACATGCCGAGTGCACCGCCGCTTGTAGAGCCCAACAAGAATTATGTTCATTACAAAGATGTATTGGAGACAGAGCCCCCAGAGTGGCTTCCTGATAGTTCTACTAGAGGATGTATGCAGTGCAGGTCTCCTTTCACCGCGATTACTCGCGGTAGACATCACTGTCGGTTTTGTGGAGGGATTTTCTGCAGGGCATGTAGCAAGGGGAGGTGCCTTTTACCTGTCAAGTTTAGGGAAAGAAATCCACAGAGGGTATGTGATGCCTGTTATGATAGGCTAGATCCCTTGCAGGCTATTCTTGTTAATTCAATCAGCAATGCTGTGCAAGTTGCAAAGCATGATGTGATGGATTGGACGAGTATGAGAGGATGGTTGAATCTTCCAGTTGGTATGACCATGGAACAGGAAATATACAAAGCTTCCAATACTCTGAGAAATTACTGCCGAGTATGATTCTAATAACCAAGAAATTTCTAGTTTTAAACTTTTTTGTTTGATATCCTTAATCGTGTTTGATACTCATAATCCTTATCTTCTTCCCTGCATTGTCTGTAGTTGTACCACATGTTCAAGTCACATTTTAGTTCAGTTATTTTCTGAAACTTACATGTGATTTAATTGAAATGTGCAGGTTGCTAGGTTGAATCCTGAGAGGTCCATACCCTCCTCCATCTTGAAAGGAGCCAAAGGCCTGGCAATTCTAACAGTTGCTAAAGCTGGTGCAGTAGTCACATATAAACTTGGCACTGGTTTGGTCATTGCTCGAAGATCCGATGGGTCATGGTCTGCCCCATCAGCTCTAATGTCTGTTGGTTTAGGATGGGGGGCTCAGGTAAACATGCTATTACAGTGCAATATATTTTTACAATGGATTCTCTATGGAGGTTTATTTACTCAGGCGCTAACTTTGATACAGTATGTTTGTGTCAGAACAAGTTTCTTCCTTTTGTTTAAATGTGAAATTCTGAAATTTGGGTTATGTCGTTTTCATTTTTGGTTCTGGATCCGTAGATTGGGGGTGAATTTATGGACTTTGTAATTGTGCTCCATGATTCGAAAGCTGTGAAGACGTTTTGCAGTCGCATGCATTTTTCTCTTGGTGCTGGTTGCAGTGCTGCTGCAGGCCCTGTCGGGAGAGTACTCGAAGCAGATCTTCGAGCTGGAGACAAAGGTTCAGGAATGTGCTATACTTATAGTTGCAGCAAAGGTACTGTGTCTTATATTTTAAGCCTGTGGATTTTTATATCATAGACATAAACTGAGATGTGATGCATGCTTATTGGAACTGAACAGTCTATTCCATGGTCACTTTGCATTAGAGAGGAGGCTAAAGAATATTTAGAAACTATGCATTGACTGTTTGCAAGCATTGTTTGAATGTTGTACTGAAGTGTTGTAATGACAGGAGATCTTGTCTAAATAACTTCCGAACAGTACTTTACTTGCAAAGTGGAGAGTGTCTGTTTTTGGGCTTAATTCACATCTAATTGAGTTTGTGACTAACCAAAGGTAAAGGGGAGTTAATTAGAACCAAGGGGAATATAGATTGCAATAGATATATGTAAATGGTAAAGGGGGGTAACTTGTACAATTATCTGGAGAAACCATCGGGACTTGTTGATGGTAGTGTTTTTTGTTCCAGAGATTTAAGTTGCATGCGATAGGCAATTCAGCCGAGCTGACTCCTCTTGTTGCTTCACATCATAACAGGTGCATTTGTGGGAGTGTCACTTGAAGGGAACATTGTAGCAACAAGGATGGACACCAACCTCCGGTTCTACGGGGACCCATATCTGACCACGGCCAATATTTTATTCGATAAGGTGGAGAGGCCAAAGGCTGCAGAGCCCTTATATGCTGCTCTGAGAGACCTATTCAACAATCTGCAGTATTAGTTCGTTCTCTCGTTGGTGCATGGGGTCATGGAATAAGTTTCTCATCTTCAAGTAGTAATCCTAAGACAAGATGTGAAATTTGTGGATTGTTGCATGTTTGATCTGTACATAGGGAACACTGTTTGATATGCATATATTTATTTATACCTGGAGTTGTATGATACAATTTAATCAAAGTACATACACACACTAGTGTTGTGCTGCTTGGCAATGCATGCTTGATGTTTTCGGAACATATTTGTGATTGAATATCAAAATATGTCTACGCTTTGGGCGTCATACATAGCTTGTTGGCAGGGTCAGTCACACGGCACAAGAGTCAATTTTATCTCCAAGGGTATTATTTTTTTTTTTGAAGAACTTAGGGTATTATTATCTCCCTGAGCAGATTTAATTTATACTTGATTGTGTACAATCGAGGGATACTTATGAACGTGTTTGTGTTTTTTTTATTATGTCAGTGTGATTGCTCATTTCTTGAATGTCACGTAATGAAATGATAATATATCGATCTACTTTTGTATTTGTTGTTGAATAAACTTATTATGAACCAACTAATTTTTTTGAAGACAAACTAGATATTATAAAATACGACCAAGAGTAATAATAAGAGCTGATCTGACTCCCAAACTGAAAAATTAAGTCTAAGTAGATAAAAAAATCTCTCACACCATGACCTTCACCTCTTCTAGATGAAATCTCATGACTTGCTCAGAAAAAATATATCCTAACTCTAACTGATCTTCCAGCATTCTCGCACCGCTAAACTACTGTCACAAAAAATCACAATCGCAAACTATGAACACATCGCAAATCACTGCCATAAAAAATCACAATCGCAAACTGCGGGACACGCACAAATACAGAAACTTACAACAAAACATAAAGAATAGACAAAACAAAAGAAAAAAAAACAAGGAGAACTGAAAAAATTAAAAACAACCCAAAGCCCTCGAACTGGTCATGAGCAACCCCTACAACACCACCGTCCGGATGATTGCGAGAAAGCCGCACGCCTCAGAACACCAGAGACCCAAACTAGAAATTCCCCCTAGGATCGATTGATGTTGAAGCCTCAACCACATCTCTACCTCCTCCTTTGAGTTCCGCTTGCGAAAAAAACCCCAACAGGGACATCCCAAATCTAAAACATAAATTTGGTTCTCGAAGATCCCTTTCTAGCCCAGTTCAGCTTGGGGTCCTCCAACAAACACAACAAAAGACTAAAACAACAACAAAAAAAGAAAAAAAAAATGAATGGTCACCGAGAGCCTGGCAGAAGGGGCCGTTCCTCCGGTGACCTAGATAAACGCAAGGGTGTGAGGTTTTTTTGGAAGGAGGAAGCCGTTAGGGTTTTTCCTCTAGTTTTTAAAAGGTTTCTTTTTGGTTACTTTATTTGGCCTGAATGAAGTATGAATCAACTCTAGTTATTTGTTTGTAATATGGAAGTTAGATAATCAAATGATTTGAATTTGATAACACTTTGTATTTGTTAGTGAATAAATTTATTATGAATCAACTGTTGTTTGTAATATGGAAGCTAAATATACGGAAAGATAATCAAATCAAATAAATATAATTGATCAATTTGATTTGATAACAAAGAGATTCAGCCCAAGATAAATTTGAAATTAATGTGAATTAAATTATTAAATAAAACCTCAAAGTAATTAATCATAATTACCGGCCGAAACCCAAAACCCTAATAGTGTTGTTGGGATTGGTTGAATAATAGTGAAAAGCCAATGTTCGACGTTTGGAATTTGGTCTCCCGAGAAGACGAAACGATGTTGGAGAGATCTATATTCGTGACTGTGAGCCCCCGAAATGGTCACGCACGCATCCCCATGAACATCGCCGCCCATTTAACAGACGACCATCGCCATGTCCAACCTCTAACTCTCCGAAAGAACAAGAAACCCAAGATGATGATGGCTGACGTCAGCGAGGTCGTCGACGTCGACACCTTCACCCCCTCCGGCGCCTCCAAGTCCAACCCCATCGCCGTCGACCGATTCTCGACCAAAATCTTCATCGACCTTGCGGACGAAGACGACATCATCGTACTCACCTCCCAGCCCAAGGACACCCCCTTCCGCCGCCGCCGCGTCACCGAAACAGGGCAGTGCTCCAGCTCATCCCAACCCGAACCCGAAACAGAGACCTTTCTCTGCGAGATCTGCGTGGAGCCCAAGTGTAAAAATGAGTCCTTTAGCATAAAGGGTTGCTCCCACGCTTACTGCGGCGAGTGTATGAGCAGATACGTGGCGTCCAAGTTACAGGACAATGTGACCGTTATAGGGTGCCCTGTTTCGGGCTGCCCGGGCAGGCTGGAGCCGGGGCATTGCCAGAGGATCCTGCCCTTGGAGGTGTTCGAGAGGTGGGGGAGTGCCCTGTGCGAGGCGGTGATTCTCGGGGCGCACAAGCTGTATTGCCCCTACAAGGACTGCTCGGCCATGTTGATTCACGATAGCGGAGAGGTGATCATGGAATCGGAGTGCCCCTATTGCCACAGGATGTTCTGTGCTCAGTGTAAGGTCCCGTGGCATTCGGGGATTGTATGCGAGGAGTTTCAGAAGCTGGGAGCGGACGAGAGGGGAAGAGAGGACCTCATGGTGAGGACGTTGGCTAAGGAGAAGAATTGGGTTAGGTGCCCGAGTTGTGCATTTTATGTTGAGAAGGTCCAAGGTTGCGCCTTTGTCATCTGCAGGTAATGAATTGTATTGTAATTAAACTTGATTTGGTTCTTGTTTTGGGTTTTGTATAATTGATATTTGCTCTGTTTTGTTTTGTAGGTGCCGAGTTGAGTTCTGCTTCAGATGCGGCACACAGGTAAAGAGGTCCCATTACTGTCATCACTGTAAATCTTCCTAGTTTTCTTGGTGTTAGTCACAAAGATTTTGAGTTTATGTTTCAACCGACAATATTGATTACGCACATCTCCTCTTGGCTCTATAAAGCACTTAAAGATTTTTATTTCACCGTGGTACTTGTTTGGAATGCTTCTATCAATTCAGTATGCTTATCTTTATATTTGTATTAAAGGGAAAATGTCACTGTATTATATGTAAGTATAATTGATTTTCACATGACAATGACTAAGTTTACAAACTTGTTCTTTACTGCCTTTCAAAAAATGCCTCAGTAAATGAAAATTGAGAATTTGAATCACCATTACAGGTTCTAGTGATCTTAACATTGGAACATATTAGTGCTCCAATGTTGGTCAAGGGATTGGCCTTGTAGCAAGAAAATGGAATCCTTGATCATTGCAATATCTACAAGGCAAAGGACTTTGACTCATGCCCAATCCATAACTCTCACAATAGTATCGTTTTTGTAACCAATAGTTGCTACAGATCTGTCAAAACAAGTGAAAAACAGTCATGAAGAAATTAAACTCAACCCCTAACTTTATTCAGATTTGAATCCTTTCAAGTTTATGAATAAGCGTGTATACATTTATTCATGAGCAGATGCTTTATCTGCCTCGTTTCTAATGCAAAAATGTACATAGCATATAATTATTTGCCAACAAGATTGGAATTTGCAGCAAGTGTCTCAGATTAATGGCTCCATGTATGTATGTGTATATCTTTATATTTGCAAAATTTAGCTGTCGAATTGATTTCTAAGAATAGTGTCACGGACCGAGATAGTAGACTTGGATTCGTGCACGTTTTCGTTACAAGTGTTATACAGATTTGTATGTATTTGGGCTCATTCGTGAGTTTTTTGTATTTGGGCTCACTTGTGGGTTTTTGGACTTGATAACCAAAATGAGTTTCGTAAAACTCAGTCGATATTTTTATAATTTTAGAAGGTTCCATAGAATAATCCTAGATATTTGGAATGAACCCTCTAGAAATTTTAGACATCAACCAAAGCTCCATTATATAATTCTCCCATTTGCTTTATAAAATATAAATTGGGAAGGGTTTCTCACAATTCCACGCCCAAGTTCGCTGACGCATTACCTACAAACATTTTACAAGCGTAAAAGCTAACTTAGCACGAGCATACGAGTTGCAAACATGTCGCGCGTACCGCAAATATTTGGAGTAAATTATTCGGGGCGTGACAATAGATTCTACAATTACTCCTTTTCAATACTATATAGAAAAAGAATCACCTCTTTCTTTTTTCTATGGTTCTACAATTACTCTTTTTCAATACTATATAGAAAAAGAATCACCTCTTTCTTTTTTCTATGTTGTAAGTAATTCTAAACACAGTTACATGAGTATCAGTATCCATTTCCAGTTTTCTGGGTTTTCTTCTTGAAGTTTGCAATGCTGCAATGCGGACAAATATACTCCAGCCCGTCTGTTTTTGCATAGTCCTGTCAACAAACCAATCTCGTCATTCATCACACCAACTTGACTTCCGCGGATAATATTCACATTAAATTTTCGCTCGTATCATACCTTGAATGCACCAAGACCCTGCCGTCTGTCACAACCAAAGTGAGCCCACTCGCCGCATATTCCACAGTTTACCCAGTCACCTGCCGCACTACTGTTACAGTATACAAATACACTTCAGTACCATTTAATATAATCTCATAAGCAACGGGAGGGAGAGAGAGACCTTTGACATAACAAGCAACATTCTCCATCCACATCATCATGAGCCAACTCGTACTCTAACAGATACGTTTCATAATGTCTTTTCAGTGTATTTCCCACACCCTGAAGGAAAACCAAACATCTCAAATTAAATAAATAGAATGTTTTCTAATCACAAACAGTTGAAGAAAAGTACCGTCATTCTATTGGTCAATGTGTGATTATGCATCTTTGAGAAAACTTGTCCTTTCCAATTGATGCCATTACCAACATGAAAGCCTCCTCTTGAAACCACCTGTATGACCAAATGTTTCAGAACCAACTACCTCCAATAGTTTCATTCCCTAATATCATTCATTATGAAAAGCTTACCTCTCTATATAAGTTGAAAAGGTCAAGGCGTGTTGCATTGAGGACAGCATCAGGAAACTCTGATAGCCCACCTTGAGGAACGAGACGTGTATGTCCACGGAGAATCAGAAACTGCATTACATCGCTAAGAAAATCCTCCTAAAAGAGTCAACCAGTATAATGTTGATGAAATAAGCAAGTTTGCTTAACAGAATCCATTTCTGGGAACGTAAAATGTATAATGAGCAAACATTAAATATAAAGACCTTTTAGTTGAGGTCAAACTATGGAAGTTCATTAGAAAAAAATGGACAACAGATAAAACAACATAAACACATAACATACACATAAATATGAATATAAACTGAACATGTGATAATGGTCAAAATTCAATAATATAATTCACCAATTCTATTTGTTCAGTACTATTATTGCTAACCCTCCCATGTTACATTTGTATAAAACTAATGTGTATCCAAGTATTTTTTTGATTTTGTCAGCAACACACGCTATATAGCCAAGAGTTGTGGGAGAAGTGGTAGGAACCTCGTATAATAGTAAGATGTCACTAGTTCAAATCCATTACTTGCATTTATCGCCGATCAATAAAAAAAGAAGGCGTGCTCTAAATCTCATGTGAGACAGCATATCGAGAACACTTAATTAAGCCTACACCTCCAACATAAACCAATCATAGTATTTGACAAGAGCGAGAACACATGCTAGCAGCATTAGGGGTGAGCAAATATTCATTATTGGATACATATGTTAGAATACTAGATATTCGGATCTGTTCAGCTTCAGCCACTAAATATTCAGCTATGTATGTATAGAATAGTAGTTTGGAATTTAACTAACAATACAGAATATAAAATAAAGATTCCCGTCATCAATGGCATAACTTTCTAATGCATAAGTTTTGTTTGTTTGTCTATCACAACTCCGGCGTCAATCTCCTCCATCGCGAGCACCCCGTTCCAGGGCTCCAGCCTCCCAGCTCCACCTTGCACGCCTCCCGAAACTCCCCTCTTCTTCCTCGGCGTCCACAGAGCCACGCCCATTGACGCCTAACTCCTAACTCCTCTGCCCTAGAAATCAGATCTGGGAGGAGGTGCAGAAACCTCCAGCCCACCATGAGCTCCCCATTATCAACCCCCAAACCCACCAGATCTGGGTTCAACACCACTCCTAACTGAGATTCGCCACCTTCTTCGAGTATTACACCCCCAAACCAACACAGCAGCGCCGGGAGTAGGTAGAGGATGGTCGCCGGCGCGTTATTGCCGGAGTCCGGCGCCGCCACCGGCGACCCACGGCTTTAGATGAGAGGCGCTCTGCTATGGTTCGAGAGAGACGCTCAAAAGAGGCTAGATTGTCTAATGTATGGTTGATTTGATTGAGACTTTGGATGAATGTTAGCAAATGTTTAGGTTTTAATTCAACCAGTGTGAAAAATCTAAAATATATACATCCGAAATTATTTTGAATTATGAAAATCAAAAAAAGATTTGAGATATTATATGTATCTGATACGAAATATTTTGGATAAATGTGAGGCTGAGTTTTCAACTATTTGATCCGAATATTTGTTTTCTAATCTATGTAGATGAATGTCTACAAAGGAAAGAAAATCATTCTACAACCCACTCAAAGAAAAGAAAACACACATAGACCACTCTACCTAATAGAAGTAAAATGTAGATTTTGAGTCATAAAAAGTGGAAATTAAATTACTAACCTCTGAGCAACTGTGTATTGGAGCTCTACCACAGCCATGTTTCTTCAGAGGTAGCGGATTTAAGGACATAATCTGCTGAGCATGCAATGAGCTCGAAATACTTTTCCGATGTGTGACAGGTGCTGAGCCAATACTGACACGCTTTGCATGGTTATTTGATAAGCCAGCCTTTACTTGATCTCCGTTATATCTCTCGGCCTCAATAAATTGTGAAAAATGTAGCAACTTATGACGATGAGCGTGAGGAATTGGCCTCATAGAAGGAAAACTTCGCTTCCGTCTTGTAAGACATCCATTTTTACCATCCAAGTGAGTATAAGGGATGGGGTTGGTTGGGCACGGTTGGGTTCTTTCTCGACTAGGTGCAGGAGGCACGAACCAGCTAGGTGCCTGGAAGGGAATAGAATTGGTTGAACAGACTTCTCTAACCTGGCTTCTATAAAAAAAAAGCAGCCGTTTAGCATCGTCCTTTTCAAATGAAGCAACTGCCAGCCCTTGAATGCTAGCAATTCCAAGCATAACTAAGCTACGGTAAGACACATCTGGTGCCAGCTGCTTCAAAACCTGCAAGGGATTTCATAATTCATACCCTTTAGAACACAAGAGAAGTAGGAATGTAATCATTTTTTCAATGAAATTCCTACTACAGAAAAAACTTAGAGGAATTATGATTTCGTTCATCATAGCATAGCCAAGCCCAAATCTTGGTACATAACTTGCTAATCAAATAAATAATAAATTATGATTTCGTATTAATCTCTTTTTCGAAAGCAAGTATGTAAATTCTAATAGTTTAGTGCTCCAAACTGAAGCATCTCGCTATTATCACATATCTTACAAGTAGTATTCCCCAAAAATAAATAAATACACATCGATCAACAAGGTTTAAATGCAAGCAATTAAAGGAAGGCAACCACTAGTATAGTTATCAAAGTCAATCAATGCATTTGAATAATTTAGCCCATTCTCTTCTCACCCATGCTCTTAGGTTGAGAAAGGGAATTCATCTGCTCCACGCTATTTCCACATTATATAAAATGGAACATGAGTTAACAAGGAATGCTTAAAGAAAGTGGCATATGCCGATGTGCAGAGAGCATGAACTAAATATATGTTTCTTATTGAACTAATATTCTGCCAATGATTGACTTTTAACCTTTTGAACTACTATTCTACAGCACACATAGGTTATTTGAGAAGAGGGTTAAGTAACAAAGAAACCTCTGAGGCCCATGCAGGAACTTTCATGTGAACTTCGAAAACACTTGCCCCACAGGCTATTGAAGCTGATCTCCGAGGTTCAGAAGAAGACGATTTGCGTTCCTCACAGCTGGGCAATGCATGGACTAGTTCACAGTTCTCGACGAGTTCATTTTTAATATGATTCTCCAAAAGCTGAGAAGATGCAGACATCAGATGGTATTAGATGAATCTACTGTCTTGAAAATCAGCACATATAAAGACGCAGAAAAAAGCAAAGGAAAATTTCTGCCTTGCCTGATCATTAAAACAAGCCTGTGCACTACCAGATACTAAGAGTGATATGTGAGCAGAACTACTAGTTGATAAATCACATCTCATCGTCACTACACCACGAGAAAATGTCCCTGCCTGTAGTGGCGGTGGTGGAGCACTGAAAATAATAGTTCCATAAAAAAGAAGCTGAATTTAGGATAATTCAACATAACAGAACATTGACCAAAATTTAAGTAAATCAAGTATGTGTTATGAAAATAAATTAGGCAAAAAATTTTGTTTAAAGGAATTTCATACCTTGCCCTGTTATGAAGTTTACTTCCCCGTATCTAGTAATGACACAAGGAATTGAACAATATAAGGAACAATGGGAGGAAAAATGAAGAAATACAGCAAGCAAGAATAATTAGACCGAGTATATGTTTTAACTATGACCTTCTCAGAAAAGTAAATGACAATGAACAATATGAAATGTATCTGTAAGAGGTCTAAAGAAACTTATCTTAAAAAAAGAAAGATCGCAAAACTTCAAGGAGGATTAATAATTGATTAGTAAAGAGAAAAGCTATAATTGTAACACCTAAGGGCATTGAGCACATACATCAAGAAGGTATGACATCTAAGTTTTCTTCATAGGTAAACCAAGTTGAATATGTCAAAGTTTTTAATTTTGCTTCATTGATCTTCTTGCTTTGCTATGCAATTCTTGACTACATTACTTCATAGTCCATTTCAGATCTGCCTAAAAATGCTAAAAAGTGAAGGAGAAAAAATCATCAAAAATGGCAAATAGAAGTTTGAGTTTTTGTGGTGAGCATGATAAGCTCCTATAACATTATTCAACTTAAGTCAATCTAACCAGTATATGACCTGTTCAACTGACCTAATGCACAGCCATAACTGATATGTATGTCCCATACAGAAAAATAGTATGAAACGCTACATGAGGATAGATAATGAACTTCAAAGAGAAATTGAAAATCTAATATACAAGACTTACTTCTACACTTAAGAGGGCATTAAGTCCATCCTCCAAAGCTTGCAATACACACGCATCCTGAGTAGAAAACAATCTAAATTCAGTATAACTAAGGTTTAGTATTCTTAATTTGTTTAAATACATCTAGAAGATATAAAACTCATTTCATACTAAACAAAACCTACCATAATGCTTGGTCCTCCACAAACAAGAAATCTGATGTTCACATCGTCATCATATATCTTGACAGCAGAAAGAGTCTCAGGAGAGCCTTCTTCCTCCTGCATATCTGGCTCAGGTGAACCAATGTCAAATTTGGGAGGGTCCCCAAGAAGAAGCGGTCCTAGCTTCCCACTGAATTTCTCAATGTCAGAAGATACAGCATTGTTTTGTACACAGTAGAGTCTAAAAGATGCATGAGCCAATTGGAATGCATCCCATGTATGGCTGCATGAACTGCAATCAAAAGAGCATGGAAATTTATAGTTATAACTATAAGAAAGTGAAGTATAGCAAGAAAATACCAGCTTAACCTCTAAATAGATAAACCTGTATATACATGTGAAGATCAAACCAATCATCAGTGTAAAAAATTAGCCCACTACAGAATCACAACATTTTTACTTCTCAGTTTGAGACAAAAACCAGCAAATAGACAAATATGATACAGCTTTCTTATCAGTAATGACAAAGTGAAGAACCAAACCTTTGTACCACAGAGAGAAATGCATGACGGAAGTGGCAAGCTCCATATAGAGAGAATGTATTTTCCCAGTATATAACATATGGAATTCCCTGCAAATGAGAGAAACCATGATTAACTCCTTTTTTACTGGAAAATAACATGTGAACCTTGTAGAATATAAAGGTTCTTCTCAATGTAAAATCAATCATCCAAAGATTAAGAAACTTGTGATAAAATTTCTACCTGCGCGCATATAACAATAACTACAAAATAGGTAAAACAAACTAAAAATATAAAATAGACTCATAATAACTGTATTACCTTAGAATGAAGTGCCTCCGCCAACTTTTCACCTTTTGGGGTCTCTATATAAACCTTAACATCCCATTGATGAGCAAATAAGTCAATAAAATATAAGGGTTCCATAATTATGAAGAAAAGCTTAAACCACAGCAAGCATATTCCTTAGTGTCCATACCAGCAAACAAGATACACAAATATATATGGTTTTTTTAAATTGTCAGATAACCAATATACTGCGTAGCAATTCTACATGCCCCACAAATATAGGCTTTGTATCCATCCAATTCCATTTCCACAAAAATTAACTCTCCAAACAAAAGGGCTTTTTTGCACCAATAGAAGGTATCTTGCTTTGTATTAATTGACAGTTTTGGGATCACATATGATATACGTTCATACATGGGAAGTATCAGTTCTAGAAGCTGTTAGCTATAACTTAAGCACATGAATCAGAAACTATATGAAAGTAACTTGGTTAAATGTTTTTCCCCCGGGAAACAGAAGGGAACTACTAATTACTTCGATTTCCTGCTTCCCATGTCTTGACATTTTTTAAGCCAAAATGATCATACAGTCCATCAACCCTGAAGCCCCAAGGTTTGACCATAAAGCATATAAACAACCATGACCTTATAGAAGCATACCGACATTAATGATGCACATTTCACTAGTGGATAACTGCAAATTACTTTACCCTTTTTCACGCTCTACGATCTTAAGTTCAAATAATTCACAATGTTCTTAAATCCAATTTACACTGAACAAGCAAAAGAGGTTAAATCACTCACAGTGGTGGGCAATATGGAGCCAAAGATTCCACACAAGGCTTCGGGAGTTGACAAGTCAACACCTCCCCATACCAGAGATCCACATTCATAGTTGCCTTCAAGCTGCTCCCCCTGCAGATAAACTATATTTGGCTGTGACAGTTCAACCGCTCGACCAAATTCCTCAATGCTTGGATTGGATAAAACTTGAACCTGCAATTAGCAGTATCTAAACAATGTCAGAAAGTTGGACCTACCTTACATCATAAAACCCAATACCCACCATAAAAGATTGTATTTTTCAGAAATGTGCCCTCAAGTCCACACCTCAAGACGACCTGAAGAAGCTAGCTCCGGAAAAGGATATTGCCCTTGATTCTTGGAAACAGCATGCTTCTGCTTGTTATCATGGATTTTTCCACAAACAACTGCAAGGAGGCTGCAATGCTGTCTGGAAGGTCCTTGAGCATGAACCATCATGCACACATAACAGGGCCTCCCAGGCCCAGACCTTAGCTGGAGTAAAAAGCAAAAATACAAGAAAAATAACTATACTTTTCCCAGAAAACCTCAAATATAACACCCAGAAATCTTTGCAGCCAAGCCCAGAGCACCAAATGCCTCTTCAATCCCCAATCTTACCAGACAACCAGAAGCAAGGTTGTGAAATCAAATAAAACCCCAGATATTAACCTAAAACACACGATTTCACCTCCTAATTCCTCAGAAGCAGTCCTAAATTGTATTTATTCAATAAATTGAAGAAAACCATGTCACCATACCAAAAACAAAACCAAAAAAATATGAGATTTGAACTAAATCTCGAAGACCCAGATGAAGCAGAGATGGGAATAGCAAACCCAGATGGCCAAAACAGAGAAAATTCCTACAAGTCGTTGAAAATCCCAAAATCAAAGAGTAAAGTAACAAACTTTAGGTAAGGATGACCGACTAATAAAGAAATCAAAATGGCATCGATGATAAAAATCTTCTCACGTTCTCACCCAAACAAAACACAACGAAAAAAATCTTTCCTATAAATTGATTTAAAAAATATAGAAGCATTGAAGGCCTATTTTTTGTTCGAACAAAAAACAAAAAATTGTCAGTTTTTACTACAGTCCTAAACACCTAATCGGGTCAAAATCATTAAACCATATAATCATCTATTCTCTCTTTTTTGATAGACCCAAAGCAAAATCAAATTCAGAATTTAATTAAAACATAATTAGTAAATCATCTTTTTTTTAATTCCAAAGCAAACCAGCAGTCTCTTTCTCTTTCACGCTTTTTGATTCCATTCCACCACATGCCCACATGATTCCACTTCGTATTCACTCAAGAAACCCCACCAACTGCACACAAACAAGGAAGATATTCCTGAGAATTTACTTCCAATTCACTTTCCATTGTTATTGTTCTTGAGGATCATATGTGTATGATCAGTTTGTTAGGAGACAAAATTCCATTGGATACGATCTTGCTGGTGCCGTGTTTCTGTTTCAAATCCTTGAAGTTTGTTGTGTCTTGTGTGTGAGAAGTATAGAAGAGGCTTCATAGTGATCAGGATCCTTAACCAAAAATAATAGCAACAACAAAGCAATTGATATGTATGGGTCCCATTTACCAGGATTTGTTTCTTAATTTATGCTAAATCACTACTTTCTTGGAGGTTGGTGAGCCACATCGGTCGCCATGCTCTTCTTAACTTTTACTTACATTTTATATAGGATCAGACTCTGCTACAAATTTAGGGTGCGTTTAACGCGATGTGAGCCGCACAACCTGCGAGGTTAAAACAGCGTGTTACACATGGTAGGAGCGCATTGTGCACTTAAGTGAGAGGCAAGTAGACTTTCAGCTTTCTAGTACAACTTTGCGTTCAAAATTTAGCGTGTAATGTTCAGCATTTGGAGTATAATATTTAACATTAGGAGTAGAATGTTTAATATTGAGAGTAAAATGTTGAAATTGAGACTAGAATTGTCAAAATTGGTAGTATAATGGTCAACATTCAAGAGTAAAATGTTCAGTGTTAAGAGTAGAATGGTCAAAAGTTATACTGAAAAAGTTAAATGTTCAACATTTGGGAGTAGAATGTTCAATTGAGAGTAGAATGGTCAAAAGTTGTACTGAAAAAGTTAAAAGTTCTACTGTTTCTACTCCAACATTGAACATCCTGAAGCAAAGCTAAAACTTCCAAGTGCCAAAATTTTTGTGTTTGGACTCCGTTTTGGGCCCATGATGTATCAAAACGAACAAAATTAGAGTGATCAACAACTTTGAAGAATGAATTTTTGGTCAGTTCGGACATTTAGGCATGTCACGGCCTCAAATATCACGACGTGACATTAGGGCGTGACATGAAACCATACTTTTTTCTTTCTTGGCGCGCACGAAAAGCAAAACTAGAAAGCCGTGTCACCCCCACATGTCACATCGTGACATTGGGGCATGACATGGGTCCGCCTGAATAATAAATTGACGCAGAAACGAGGAAAAAAAAAGAGATTCGATTTGGGAAAGTTACCACATAGAGAGCTGCGACCTGAGACGTCTAAGGAGGGTTCTAGGCTTCGAGAGAAGGTCGAACACTTGTTGAAGGCGGATCGTGAGCATAGGGATCGAAGACATCGAAGATCGAGTCACGAATCAAGAGATTTGACCCGAATTGACGGAATTCGACTCCACCGGATTAGGGTTTCGTTGTTCTTTCTTTTTCTCTTCACTTCTTGAACTCGAATATGAATGCTATTTGATTTTTGCACCATGATTGTTGGCTAAACCCAATAATCATGGGTACTAGGGGTTTGATACATGAATTTTGAGAATTATCTTCAAAGTTTGGATTTTTATGCATGGGTGCTTATGATTCTGATTTTATTATGATTATTGCTTACTGAGAGGTTGTTATAATCATTGTGTTGGTATGATGCCGAGTCCGAGAGGATCGTTGGATAACTTACAAGTAGAATTATAGGGGGTTCGAGAGGACCCTTATCCCATAATTGTTTTTTGATTGCAGAGTTGGCTAGTCACTAGTTCGAGAGAATAGTTAGTTAGTCAACTCTAGTCTGGTTCGCGTCGAGAGGCGTAATCAATATATTTGTGAACATATGATAGCAGCATGAATTTCTTACTTGATTGATTGATTGAGATTGACATGTATTGCCTAGCACCCATGGTGCCTCTCTTTATCTGGTTATTCTTTTGATCGATTGCTTCTTACTTTATTCGCATACTCACTTAATCACTTCAATCACCATCTTAATCATCATATTTATATTTCTTGCATAGATAATTGGAACTGAGTATTTAAATTGACCCATTATTGGTCCTTGTGGATTCGACCATGTATTTACCAGGTTTATTATAACTTGTAATGACCGCGTGCACTTGTGCGTATTCGTAAGCTCGTGGACCACTGTCTACGGGCCCAACAAGTTTTTGGCGCCGTTGGCAAGGACCAACGGTCAATTTAATGTGTGGGAGCAAGTTGGGATCTATGAGGCAATCTTGAGCACAACCCATTAAATTAGAAGGGATGAGAGGTGGGATTGTTGAGAGGTGGGGTCCTGAAACCAAAACTTTTGTGTTTGTTTAGGTGAAGCAACAATCACTCTTGAGGATGTCATAATTTTGGGAGATTGTAGAAGAGAGCTCAGTTATGTGGAGCTTGAGGATGTAGAGATTTGCATAGGTTAAGATGAACTAGATGAGGAGAACATTAATTTACAATTTCTTTATAGATTTTTTGTTTTAGGATCTTCTTCGAATTTGAATTATTTTTATAGTGGTTGATTAATTGATTTATGTATATACTTATGTACAGAGAAACCATTTGGAGGAGAGGGTGAGATGCTTATTATTTAGAGAGAGGAAATAAAATGGACCAATGACAAGTGTTTGAAAATTTAAATGATAATTAGAGGTATTTTTATCATTTCACATTCAAAAACTAACTGAGAAACTAACAAACTGTATTGGAGCGAAAAAAAAAATTCTCAGCGCACTTCTTAGAGTAAAATTTTAGTCAGCATGTGTCAAGTCAACTGTATTTATGTGAGATTATTATAAGATAAACTATTGACATTGTAATTTCTCAAAAACTATTTTTTTTTTGTTGAAGGCCCCCAAACATTTCGTGCTTATTTTATTAAGGGACAATGACAGTTTGTTACACCTAACTATCGCAAAATGACACTTTCATACCCTAACTACTTTTCTCTCTTTTTTAGTACCCTAACATTTTTTTGTGACAACCTACCTATAAAATGCCTAAAATACCCCTGGATTAAGGAATCAAAATTGAACTGGTTCAATTTGGTTTTAAAACTCAAAATCGAACCAGTAAAATTGGTGAAATTACATTGTTGTCCTCTTCTTCAACCTCTCGCTCCTCTCTCGCCTATGGAGAATGAAAATAGAAAATGAAACAATACCCAAAAACAATGCTAGAAAATATAAGGGGGAGGAATATGAACCCTAATGCAAAGAAGATGGAGAAAGGCGAGAGAGGAGCGAGAGGTTGAAGAAGAGGACAACAACGTAATTTCACTAATTTTAATCTTTTGTAATTAAATTGAACCAGTTCAATTTTTAGTTCTTAAACCAAATTGAACCAGTTCAATTCTGATTCCTTAATCCAGAGATATTTTATGCATTTTATACGTAGGTTGTCACAAAAAAAATTGTTAGGGTACTAAAAAGATAGAAAAATAGTTAGGGTATGAAAGTGTCATTTTGCGATAGTTAGGTGTAACAAAATATCATTATCTCTTTTATTAACTCTTGTATAGATAACGAAACAAAATCAAAGTTACACAATGACGTGAAAATCATGCACAATACAAACAAAGTTTTATGATACACCGTAATAAAATGATATCATGCAAACTACACTATAATAAATTGAAAATTTTCTTTTGTCTAATTATGAGGGTTTTTTTAATATTACATTATTTTCTCTATCTACCTATAATCTAACCCCACCCAAATATATTTGCTGAGCCTCCAACCTTGAGTCATTTATGAGTTTAGATATGCTTTAGGAATTATTTTTCATTTTCTATTCATTTAGTTTCTACCACAACTATTTTACTCTTGTTTTCTGAATTATGAGTATGTTATTTAATTATTATATATTTTATTCCAAGATACTTATGTGAATATATCATAATTGTTTATGGTATATTATGAATGGGAGATTAAGGATAGTGATTAAACAAGAGTAAATATTTTTTTAAGAAACAAGAGTCAATTAATTATTAAAAAAATCTTTGTGAGGGAATTATTAAAAGTAAAAGTTATTAAATGTAATTAAATAAATATGCACCAAATTAAGATATTTTATTATTAATGGATAATTACATATAAATGTAAATAATCTTATAGATTTTGCACTTAAATGTATCTAAATATAAAACATATTTTTATACTCCCACTTAAATTTTAATTCATTATATATTGGTTTAGTTATGCTAAAATTTAGACGATTTTTTCTTATAAAAGTAGAATAGGCAAACCATCAGCCGAGAGGAGGGGGATATGGAAGAAATGAGTTAACCTCAAATCTGTCGGGATTGGTCCAAAGTTTATTCGGAAAACGAACTTTCCTAATATGAAGTTAAACTATTTCAACAAATCGTTGTTGTAGTGAAGAAGAGGGAGAGATGAATAAGGAATGATGTTTTGCTTTAAATTTATGTTTTGATAATATTTCTTTTATAAACCACTTCATCAAGAAAATGTGTCAAAATTTTGGTAAGCAATTTAGGACGAATATGGTCATGAAAGCATTTTCTTCTTTATAAACAAAATTAACGCTATTTTACATTATTTTTTTCTTCGTTACAGTGTATTTTAAAGTGCAATAATTTATTACATTGAAGTTTAATATCGCTTCACCGTCCATAATACGATTAAAAAGCAAATTCCCTCTTGAGGATGAGAGCATGGTCGTTTGAGTTTAGTAACTTTGGGTGTAGGGTTGTTCATCGGGTCGAGTTGGACAGACCCGACTGGTTTTGGACCCAACTCGGTCTCAGTCGGGTTTACCAGGCTGTACCCGAGACTCGACTCGACTCGACTTCAATGTCGGGTCGTCGGGTTCGAGTCGATTGGGTGTCGGGTTGAGTCGGGTAGAAACCAACAGATTCGATGGACCAAATGTGTTGAGTAGAAATCACAACCCTAAATTGAATCCCAAACTCTAACCCCCAAATTGAAATCCCCATTTTTAACCCCGAATTGAAATCAGAGTTAACCCTAAATTATAACTCTAAACCGCAAAATTAACCCCCAATTCGAAACCCTAATCCTAAATCTCCAAATTCGTAATCCAGATCCCTAAAATTAACCCCTAATTCAAAACAGAAACCTAAATCCCCAAAATTTTGTAAACCTAACCCCCAAAATGAACCCCTAATTCGAAGCAGAAAACTCTCAAATTCGAACTGATATTAACACCCATAATTATGAACCCTAAATCCCAAAATGCGTATCCCGAAAACCCCAAAAATAACCCCAATTCGAAACACAAAACCCTCAAATTTAATATGAAATTAAACCCCCAAATTAACCCTGAAATTAAACCCCTAAATTCTCAAGACGAATCCCTAAATTCCCAATCTAGAAATAGAAGATTAAGAGAAAACCCTTTCTTACCGTCACCGGAGTTCCAGACATCGTCGGTGATGTGAAGCATGCAGCTTTAATCTCCATATCCACCAGTCTCCAATGGAGAATCGATCCGTTGGAGATTCCTTTCTCCACCATCGATGATTTATAGTGGAAGAAAGGCTTCTCAACGGATCAATTCGCAACGGTAACTATGATTTCGATCTGTTGATGAGGCTTCTATGTGAACCTTGAACCTTGATTCATTGTGAGATGAAATAGATGGGGATATGACTTGAGGTTGAACTGTTATTGAGGCTTGCGAGTTGCGACAGAGAGAGTCGCGAAAGGAAGCGAGGACGGAGAGGCCGAGCTCTCCAACCTAGGGTTTCAGTTGATTCGAGAGAGAATGAGATTGGTCATTGTGTGTCTGTAAGGGATTAATGTGAGAAAGAGGAATTAATGCAAGGAAAGAGAGATATATTCGAACGGACGACTGAGGTTAGAGAAGGCTTCGCGATGGACGGTGAAGGAGGTGTCACGTTTACCAGCTCTCTTTGCCTCTTTAAGAGTCCCACATCGGAAGCGTATACACGTTTTATAACGTTTATAAGCTTCTTTGTTGCTTCATGTTGCAAACGCACGAGCTAGGCTGGGCTGTGGCTGGTTTGGGCCTTGCGATATAAATATGGGCTGGCCCTTCGTGTGAAGTGGAGTAGGGGGAGTTGGATTACTCGGTGGTTTTGTCAATCACACCCGAGGCCCGACTCACATGTCAGTCGGGTTGGGTCGATCCAACCCGATTTCAGTCGGTTTTGTTGGGTGTCGGGTCAATCGGGTTTAGGTTAAGTTAGGTCGTCGGGTACCGGGTAAAAATGAACAGCCCTATCTGAGTGTATTAAATAGAATCAACATATCCGCAATTGATATTGTGATGCGCATTACTCGATGAAGTTGCTGAAACCGTACTCGTGTTGTCTTCTCCTAGATTTGGCTGACCCGAGCTATTCTTCTTTGTCTCTATATGTTCTTCTCCAAGAAAGTCATCATCCTGATCGCTTCTACCCCTTACCGACCATTGAAGATATCATTGAGTTATTAATGAAACCAAAAGTTGTGGGTGAAGTGATATATATCTCATGTAATAAGCATGATGTCGTTGGTTCTAACCCACACTAACGTTATTGTTCTTTAATTTATCGTTGATAAAAAATCGGGCCATCAACGATATACCACTATGTCCGCGCCAGACAAATCGTTCAATTACGAAGACGAACTTGAAGAGACATGAGAAAAGTGAAACTTCGTTGGTATGAGATGGTGAGCATTTTTTCCATTTCTAAAAATATATATGTGAAATATTGATTTTCCCAATTTGTTTTAACGAGGGTTTTTTTTAAGGTAAAAGCGAATTTTATTAATTAAATAGTAACTAACCCGGTATCAAGCCGGACAGCTGAAGCTACATATGGCGGGACATACCCCTCACCATAATCCCAACTATTGTTCGTTAAAATAAACTTGGTCAATTCGTGAGCCATTTGATTACAAGCAAAATAAAGAACACATGTTCAGATATTTGATAGTACGCAACACCGTTTGCTAATGATTCCTTCAAAGTTTTTCAGCTCGACCTGTTTAGCAGCATGTAGAGTCACGACCTCCACCTCATACGAATGGAGAAACCTCGTGATCCCGCTGCAGAATTCTTTACACAAGCATCCATGACAACCTCGGAGACCCATCGACTCGGACCAGTTAGCGTCATACAGAGCCACGACCTCCACCTCATACGGATGGAGAAACCCCGTGATCTTGCTGCAG
>JAYMTP010000830.1:0-28674 GCA_036897365.1 Geranium brycei | reverse complement strand
TGAGGTAGACGCGCGGAGGCGCGTGAGCTGCACACGGGGCGGAGAACGGCGAGGCTGATGCAGATCGGCCGAAATCACCGAGGGAGGAGCTTACTTGTTGGCGGTGAGCTAAGCTGGCTGGAGGAGATTGCCGTCGGTGTCGACCGATTAGTTGAGCAGAAAACAGAAGCTATGGGTTCTCTGGGTTTCTGCGATTGAGAGGTCGACGTTGGCGGCGAATTGATCGGCTAGATTGGTCGGAGCCGGAGACAAAGGATACTCACGTGATGGCGATGCAACAGAGGTAATGTTGAGCACGCCAGTGATGCTCTATTTTCTGGTAAAAAAAAATAGAGGCGATGTTAAGCTCTTCTGTGGCTGCGAGAGGAAGGAGAGGCTTGGAGGCGAGGGGGAGGAAGAGGAGGGGGCGGGGGAGGAGGGAGGGGAAGGCGGCCTCCAGGGGCTGCCGGAGCATGGCGGCGGCGGAGAAGAAGTTGGAGATGAGGCGCCGGGAGGGGAGCATGGACATGTTCTCGCACCCGTCGGGGAGGCCGGCGGCGGCGGCGGGGAAGGGGAGCTCCAGGAGGCGGACCGGGAGCCCGGACCGGTTCACGGTGGCGCTGACTGTAGAAGCGTTGACCGGGGTGGTGACGACGGTGACGACCACCCCGTGTCCGGCGAGGAGCTTGGCCATGTCGACCATGGGGATGAGGTGTCCAGGGGACATGAGAGGAATCATTACAAAATGAAGCTGCTGCTGATTTTGGTCTGAATTTGAAGAAGCCATAGATACCACTTTAATTTTCTTTGCTTGAGCTTATTATTGATGATAGAAGCAGCTTAAATATCATATATATGTACAGAGAAAGAGAGAGGAATTTATTGGGTGATTAAAGTGAATTAAAATTTATAAAAATGGAAGGTTTATTTATTTGTTGGAGAATGAACGTGCGTGTTGAGTGAATGCATATGGATTTTTCTTGTGTGTTTGAACATGCATGCATTGAATTGAGAGTACAATTGTGGATATGCTTCAACTCAAAATCACGGCCATTATGGCTTCGTATAGCAGCTTTATTCACAGGAAGAGCGTGCTCAGGTGGGTCACCATTAGTAGTACTCTGCGTGAATTGCTCTTGTCGTTGTGGTGTATTTAATTATGCTTTTGATAGATTTGAGAAGTCTTTTAAGTTTTGTGGTATTTAATTATGATTTTAAAAATATATTTTAAATTTGATGATATTGGAAAAGTCAATGATTGAGAGATTTTAATAAATGGATGATTTTGAAAGGTTTGGTAAACATACCAAACTCTTTTAGAAGTATCATCTCCAACCATGAGATTTGAAATTATTCCATTAAAATCATGAACACTTTTTATAGATTTGAAAGAGTTTATAGAATTATAAGAATTCATAAATTTTTAAAAATCATTTAAAATCAATTAAAATCATAATTAAATACACCATAGGGCAGCTACCCCTCCTTAGGTTCCAATTATATAACAAATATGCATAGAAGTTCACTTTTGTGCACTGTTTTTTATGTCTTTTGTTATTTCCATAAATTAACATCAATTATGTTAATACTTTTATGAAATAATTAATGTATATAAAAGCTGGTATAATTATTAATATATTACTTTTACAACCTACATAACATTTTATAATTCAGAAATTGTTTATTGTATTTGTATCTAAATACATTAATTTAAAAAAAATTATATATCCATCATTTATTATTGTATATTATTATATTGTCATACACCATAGTAATTGTTATTTTTTTCTTAAAACTAGCTCCATAAATGAGGTGAAACGAATGTAAATTTCTCACAATTTGACCATGTTGAAAATTGCTCGGTTTGGACACGATATACCTTATATAATTAAATTCAACATCAACCCTCAAAAAACAATTAAACTCAAATCTGGTTCGATTTGGTCAACTCGTCTATTTTTTATGTAAATACTAAATAAATTTTAAAATTATATATAAATATATTAAATAAAAACTATATATGACTGTTCAAAATCTAAAGAATTAGAGCATAAATATATCAAGAAATGTTAGACTAAAGTTTAACTCATTTATTAAACCATTTAAATTTTGAGCTTGAATTTGGCTCAGACTATATAATAATGAATTTGAACCAAATACTTACTACATGAAGTTTGAGCAACTTATTAAATGTTCAAAACTGCGAATATGTCAAGTCTTTAAAGGTTATGTTATAATCAATTAGTCTATTATCGAATTTGACTTGAGCTCAATTATAGCAATTTGAACCAGATGTTTTATGATAAAACTGAAATAACTTGTTAAAAATTTGATTTACATAATAATTTTATTTGCCCCCCCTATGAAATTTTTTTGGTTCCGCCCCTACTCGGGACCACTGGTATTGGGGATTGTATAGTTCGGGCGAATTTACAATGAGGAACGCTTACAAGGCACTCTGTCGGCTTAATAACATTGGTCCATCTTGGGGGATTCTGCGGGTTGAAAGGTAGAGTGTTGCTTAACGGTTCCACCAAAGGTCAAAATCTGCTTATGGAGGGTAATTTCCAACTACATGCCGGCTAAACAGCGACTAAATAAGAAGGGTGTTCCAGTGACCAGTTTGTGCCCCTTATGCGGTGATAAGTATAAGACGGTAGATCACCTTTTTCTTGAGTGTCCAGCGGTGATCCCAATATAGAGGGATAGATTGCTGGAAAAGATTCGGGAGAAGATGGGGCCAAGTCCAAGTCTGCGGGACTGGAGTGACTGGGTGGATGGAAGTGGAGAAACCAGTATATTCGCGATTATCATATGGGCAATTTGGGGAGTTAGAAACAGATGGATCTGGAAAGGCGAAGCGTTTCATCCGGCTAGGGTGACAGCGATGACTAAAGCCCAGCAGAGGCTATGGCGCGAGGCCGGGCAAGTAGAACCAAAACAAGCTCTGGCACGTACCTTGGCTAGGAAGGATTGAGTTCCCCCATGGGGTATTTAAAGATTAATGTGGACGGGGGCCTGGACGAGTATAGGGGGCTGTGGAGTGTTGGACTCGTCTGTAGAGATACAGAGGATCGGGTCATAGGAACTCGGTGTAGACGTTTCTCGTGATATATACACTAGAAGAGATGGAAGCCGTGGGCGTCAGGGAAGCTCTTTCGTGGGCAAAAGGGAGGAACTGGACGAGCATAGGGGGCTGTGGAGTGTTGGACTCGTCTGTAGAGATACAGAGGATCGGGTCATAGGAACTCGGTGTAGACGTTTCTCGTGATATATACACTAGAAGAGATGGAAGCCGTGGGCGTCAGGGAAGCTCTTTCGTGGGTGAAAGGGAGGAACTGGACATCGGTCATGCTAGAGTCAAACTGTCTCAAAGTGGTGGAAGCTATCTGAAGCGGGAAGAAGACCAGGAACATATTTGGAGGTATAATTAGTGACTGTCGTAGTATCCTATATATTTACGGAGAGTGTATTTCCATTTTTTTTGTTCGCCGCACTTGTAATTTCGTGGTTCATGAGTTAGCCAAATACGCTTTAGCTTTTTCGGCTTGGGACTTTGATGAGGGATCTGTCCCACCATCAATTGTTGTGACTGTTTGACGTAATGCCAATTTAGTGTTTTAATGTTAAAAGTCCGTAATTTCAATAAAATAAAATAAAAATAATTACAAATTTCATAATTTTATAATTTGATGGTGTGTGTTACCTCATACAACATTTATCAATCTACTAACTTTCGAGGAATTGAAAGCGATTTAATTCTTTATATACTGTACATAAAATTGAATTTCTTTATAGACTCTTGAGGTATAATTCTTTGATTTTTAAACGGTAAAATTGGTCTTCCTTACGGGGTATCTTTATTATCTGAACCAATACTTTAAATTCGCAACATTATTATTTAATAATAATCAAAAGCTAAAATCTTAACTTAGTCAATTTCAATTCAAAATAATAAATATTACTTTAAATGGGATGTTAATAAGAGTGTTCAATATTTCAATAATACCAGCTTCAGCTTGACTTAGAGGTTGACTTACTCGTTCTGATATTTGAGGGTGAGTTTCAATGGTAATAAGGAAAAGTGATACAATATTCAAATAATTTAAAATATATATTATTTTATTTATTCTATAAATATAATACGTAATAATTTCTATAATATATAATAATTTGAATTTTTACATGTTATTTCTAAATAAATTACAATTGATTGATTTATTTATCATAAAAATATGTATATCATAAAATACTATTAAAAATTTAGGTATTCAGTTGTATGTAATTAATAATTTAAATAAAATTAATCAACTATTAAAATTTAAATATAAGTATTACTTGATCTTATAATTAAGTTTAACTATATGAATCCTAAAATCTGAGTCATAATGTATATAATTTTAAATATAAAAAAGATGTTATAATCATGGCCGAAAAAAATATAGACATTTGTAACAGTTTCAACGGAGCATTTGAACTATTTGAGTGTGATATTTCTAGTGTGCGTAAAATAGCATCTTGTCAAATCATTTGAAGTAAAAAAGGCATATGTTTTTTCTTAAAGTACCGAGTCGGCTTATATTCCATATCTATGGCATTGGTAGCTGCATTTTGTTTATTATTTAATTTCGCAAGTTGGCCGACAAGTTTGAGTTATAAAAATATGTTTTGATTGGCTTATTATGTGAGTGGTGTTCTAACTGATTTACTTAAGACTTCACTGTTCACGTGTCATTTAAAGTAATTGTTTACGATAATAGATCCAGTTGTCAGGCACCAATCATTTAGTATTAATTATCCTACCTTGGAAATGACAATATATTAACGTATATAATAACTTACTTACCATCCACTTCAACCCAATCCAATTGCAATACAGCTGACCATATGCAGTAGGCGAATATGTAGTACCCAATTCAATTTATTAAATATTTAATTTAATTGTCATAGATATTAAATTAAATTCATTTGATATGTACCAACTCAGCCTAGCTTGATGATCCAACTATTCACTCATTAGTATTAAGGTAAGAGTTCGAGTTTCAGATACAGTATTAGGTGGAAAAAAGTATATGGTATATCAAATGGTATGCATCTTCACTGTGCATCTTCACTACCAACTCATCATCGTCGTAGACAATGCATGTACGACTTAAAATAATTTAGTCATTGCAATAAAATCATGTCTACCCACGAAATAATTGCTACTTTAAAAAACCGTAAATGCTAATTGAGTCGTTTAAAATTGAGAAAACTTTAGGCAACACATAAAATACTATTTGAGAATCTGGAAGAACTCGATTGCAGACCAAATCACTTCAATTACAGCCAAACTTCTCGAATGACAAGTTAAAACGAATATTTCTGTAGGTAGAAAGGCTAGAATCCAAAATTAAGTTTAGCTGTAGCCTTTGGCTTCTCTATGTTGATGACAATGGCACCTTCTACAACATACTATATAGCTTTATGACATAAGGCCTATAACAAACATCTTAATCATACACAGAAAGAGAAACAGGAGATACATGTTTACAAAAAGCTGGAGCTTTACAACAAAGAGCAAATGTGGCTATCGACGATTGAGTACTGCTTACGTGGGCAATATAACAGAGCTCAATCCTCCACCAAATGTGCTTTCACTTCACACCTTTAGACATATACAATCAGCCACTTCCCTTCTACTTTTGCTTGCAAGTCGTGCTTGCTTTCAAGTTTAATTATGATTTGGCTCAACTACCGTGTTTTCAGTGGGGAAGGGGCTGAATGTGTGCGCATGAAAATTTGGTCGCTTTCAGTTTGTGCATTAGCTAGTCCTTCATAGATTCTGAGTCATGGACTACGAACGGCCTCAGCACGTTCTGGAGGTAATCTCCATGAAGATAAATTTGTTGATTGCAGTAACAAACCCAGGGCGGATGAACATGTTGCTCTAACGACTGCATCCGCAGATCGACTCATTCTGCCCACCAACACTCCAAAAACCTGCGTAAAATGATGACATAATATGGATATTTAAGAAAGTGAGACAAACTTGTAATGGTATCTGAAAATAACCTTACCTGGGTGTAGTATTGAGCTAAAACACGGTGATCGTCTGTGAGGGATATCATGCTGCTTGAGAAGTAAATGGCATTAGCCTGAATCATTGGCCAGGGTGCATCAAAAGCCTGTGCCATCCAACAATACACATTAATGAGGTTATGCAAATGAAGCACTGGACTTCAATTTTTTTATCAGCAAAATCCAAATATCTTATTAAAAGATCCCGAACAGGGAACAGATGAAGCACTAGATATGTTATACAATGTTCACTCAAGGACTAAACCTGTATTGTTGACGCCATGCAAGTATCGACTCTGGTAGGAAGATTTTGAGCATATTGCCTGGTGAGATCCCTAACAAAGTTCTCATAGTCACTCCTGAAAAGAGATAAAGTAGTTCAGTGGAATCCATAACAGTGCACAAAACATCCCTGAATATTAGAGTATCACTTTAAGATTCAAAAATACACACCGGTGGTCAGAATTGAAATAATGTGTGTTGAACAGAGCCGAAAATCCTTCCATTTCTAGCAAAGGGGCTATCCGTTTAAGGGTGTTCTATTCATTCAAAAAATAAGATGTTAACGAAGTGTTCCTGATATAAAGCTTCATGAAATGAAAGAAAAGCAATACATTACCCGGCAAGCCTGTCGAACACTAAGGTCATCATCATGGAGATGCAAGACCAAACGTGGGATGGCAGCATGAACCTGAAAGCGGCTAAAGATATCAGATAGGCATTATGAAATTCAAACGTCAAATCCAAGTGTTTCCTTGTTATATCTTACACATAGGCAACCTGAAATAAAAGAAGGAAATAGAAAGGTAACATGTGATTAGACCAAAGAGCATATCACATAACCTAACGTAGCCCCCAACCCCACACCTGCTTCCAAGCAGGTCTCCCACTAGGATTCGAATATTTGATTTCATACGAGATAGTGCTCATCTTGACCAACTAGATCAGCCCTAGTGGGCTTAATATCTTTCAATTCCCAAGCGTGTTTCCGCTCGTAGTCTTTTGGTGCACACAGTCCGATGTTTCCGATTCAGATTGCGGATGCTGGCAGTTCTCCCTCTTGCATTAATCCTCCTTGCTCTCTGGGCCATGGTGTTGGTCCCAATCAATTGGGCTTTTCCTCCTTAGGCCCAAATTTAATATCCATTAAGCAGCCTCTTCCCTTGCTTTTGGATCATTTATGGTCGTCGCGTCGCTGCCAGCCTGTTTCTTTTTTGTGCTACAATTGCTGGCCTCATGTGAGATCTCCTGTTGTTTCTTCTGTTCGGTCAGATCCCACTCCCACTCCGATGCTGCTATTACTTAGGCTTCTCATCTCTGCTCGTTTTGGGATTTCTCTATTCTTTTGTCTATTTTCCTATTCTTCTTTGCCTTCTAAGGCCCCCTTGAATCGCCAAATCATTTTGGCTTTGTGTGCGTGGCTCCCATTTTGGGATCCTGCTCACTTTTTTAATATATGATTTTGCTTATCAAAAAAAATGTATGTTGCAGATAAGTTTTAGTTTATAGAAGATACATATTCCAAATCTAGATGGATTAGTCCCGCTGATAAAAAAATGGATTAGTACAATACTTTGTACTTATATCACTGAAAGCTTATGCCAATATGAATAGGAAAAAACCTGCTCAAGAAATGCATCACGCTGCGCCAAAACACCAAAGTTACTTAGAGCTCCAAAGGCTGCAAAGGCATTGGCTCGCATCTTAACATTCATGGATACCTGACCCACAAAACAAGCAGATTAGTCAACAAAAGTTAGATGGAAAATGAAATAAGCCTCTGGACAACAGTCTAAATAACAGAGCGAATGTGAGACAGTTAAAAATAATAATAGAGCAATGAACACATACAAAAAAAAAAGCACATCAATGTTGACTCTAAACTATTATGACAAATAATATACGAGAATTCAGTATCATCTGTCTATTTAAGAGATATCATTAAGCAATTGTCCAGCAATGCACATGCAAATGAAGTGATGCATATCCTCAATGGAAGGTAAAAAACATTACCTGAAGATTGCGAAGTCGTACAGAAAGATTAAGCAAAATCGGTTCCACTGCATCATTGGGAGATGACTCAAGAATCTATTACATGTTGAAATACTGATGGATCAAAAGATGGCTACATGAAAGAATCTGAAAGACAGGATCTAACCCAAAAAAAAAGAGGGAAAGGGCAGGGGTTGCACCGTTAGTAAGCAGGACACAGCAGTCAACTGCACATCTTCAACTGAATCATCAAGCAATGCTAATATTACACCCAAAACTTGAGATGTGTACTGAAGAATATGAAGAGATGGTATCTGTAGTTCCAAAAAATAAGAGGTTATTTCTTCAGAGGTATAACGAAGAGAATGAATAACAAGTGCGCAGCTTTGAAAATGAAGATTTTTTAAAATCAGGCTGCGTATTACAGGTCGGGCTCCACAACTGAAAAACCTTGATAGTTGGGTTTGAACAAACATTTATCCATGAAAGTTTGAAATAGACTTAGAAGATACATGAACATGTATAGAGCCCATATGTATATGCTTGCATGAATGTTTGTGCAGGTATGCATCACAGAGTTTCTGTGAAAAGCTAGTAGTTGATAACCAAATCCTCCAGCACCACACATCCACCAAAATAATATGTAAAAATATGTTTTCAACTTTCAAAATGGATTAAAATGCATATATTAGGGGTATGACCTGTACGAGTCCCCTCAAACAAAGGCGCCTGACAGTTGAAGATACATCTGAAACATGCCGGCATAACGCCTCAACCATCTGCTCCAAGAGGGAATCAAACCCACCACTGCATCATCAAAAGCATAAACCAATAAACATCTGAATAAATAATGAGGTGAAGTGAAAATCAACATAAAAAAGTGGTACAAGAACAAGTTATAAGTGTACATTGTGCCTAGTTCATTAATGGAATAAAAACCAAATTTTTATGATACCAAGGATTCTACTGAAAATAAATTGCACTACAGAACAAAATCAGAGTGACCAAGAGATATTTCAGCTGTTAGGAAATATATAACTCTGTTATAACCATTTACAATCTTACTCTATCAACTTGAGCTTTAGTATAATAAGATGTTCAACATGATTATAGCAGTGGATCCCTGAGTTCAGATCACCATGTTATCCCTGTTAATACATAACCCATGCACCTATCAGGTCCACCTAGGGTGGGGGAGTAGGAAACATAATTTAAGCTAGTCTAATGGTCTATTGTTCAAGGGTTATACTATGATCATGCAGAAATTATGTCTTTTCCATAGATACAAGAGGACTCTGACACACAAATGACTATAAAAAGATCCATGTTCCAGCTAGAGCAAGTAAAACTAATTCAGCAAATGTAGCTCAGCAATAAAGAACTAGGAAATATGATTTTCGGAGCTATTACTTTTAAGAGAACTTCTCAAATAAATGAGATGTAACACTTTCACAAGTTACAAAAAGAAACCAAATATTTTTGACATCATTATATAATATACCTGTAGCGAACGAACTCTGATAATGCTGCAGCTGCTGCTTCCCTCTGAAACTTTTGATGTCGGTTTAAGGAATTGCTCAAATTTAAACATATAGTTTGAACCTGGGACATTGACAGACTCCATCAGCATAATTATCATTTAATATGACAGAAGCAGGTGTGAAATTTATCACTGATATCATGTTCTGCAGAGTTATTCAAGTACTTTATGAGTATTTCCAGTCAATTTATATGGAGGTATGACCTACTTAAATTTAAATATCGTGATAAATATGAAAAATTATTGAACTTATTCACCTAGTATACATCTCCAGAAATCTTGACAAACAAGGGTACAGATAAAATAATTGAAAAGTCCTACAGAAGAAGCAATCAGGGAAATAGCTCCTTTCATCCACATGTGTCGTCCTCTATGTGGATGCGTTTCTACTAATATTGCACATTGTTCATTCTATTTAATATTGAGGCTAGATAGCTAAAAGCAATTAATGATAACAATAGCTGAGTAATTGATTGCTGCGGGTTCTAAACTCAGGATTGGGGAGAACTCGACGAAGCAAAAATTAAGGAATTCTAAGAACTCATGGAGAAATCGGCAAAACTCATTTTGTATTAAATATTATATAAACAAAAGCACAAACTATAGTATAGTTTCAAAGCATATGCAATTAATACAAATTGACCAACTTTGATCAGGTTTGACCGAGTGAAAACTCGGTAAAACTGAACCACCGAGAACGAATTCCAAAACTTGGTCCAAAACTCAGCCAGCTCGATTTTACTGAGTTCTCAATTTTAGAACCCTGGACTTACTCGGATAAGTTTGGTTCCTTGGTAGACTAGTTGGTGATAAGATAATTCCCCTAAATGGATTCTCTTCTCTAACCACCCAAATGAAGGATATCACCACCACAAACATGATTGAAGAATAAAGGAAGCACAAAATTGCATCTTAGATCATATGATTTTATCATGATATAAAGCTTCTGCTGCAGTCATATTCACCTCTACCTTCTTTAATTACCAAAAAATGGTAGGTGATATTGAAAAGGTTTCTACCACAGAAAGGGCATGGATAAAACCATAATTTAGAATATGATCTAAAGCTGCATTTTTATGCATGGACACAACAAAATTTGGTATAAAATCCCAGGTTGATCACATTACCTCCTTTGGTCTCTTTATAGAAATGCAACCTGCTATGTCTCCAATTACATTGATCCACTTCTCATTTTCATTTTGTTCTCCATCCCTTGCTAAAATCTATCCAGCACACAAAACATGTTCACATCACCAGAACAGATAATTCACGTCTACAGTTATAACAGTTCTGTACCTTGCCCATTTCAAGATCTCCAACACATTCACAGAATCCCTGAAATGCAGTTAGGAGAGCACTGCAAATGGAAGAATCATAGGGGGGAACAAAATTAAAAGAAAAAAACAATAAATAAATTTTACATTACAGAGGAAGAGAATTATATAGGTCAGACACCAACCGTAATGGTTCATGTTGACCAAAACTAGCTAGACCATGACAACTTCCCAATTGAAGTGTGAGTGCTGCAAGGACAGAAGCATAGTTCTGTTCAACAGCTTTCTTTCCAACTTTACCACCACCTCTGAAAAGAAAAGAAACATTGAGTGCAAGACTTCACAATAGTTAAAGCATCATTTGAATGCAGATGATCAAAAGAACCTGAAGAAAGCAGTGAGAGCGATAATGGCAGCCTGCAAAATATCATCCTCAACCTGAGCGTCAGGGGAGTGGGTAGTATTGTCTCCTTTCTCCAAATCATTTTGAAGGGCAGGAATATGGTTAAGGACAGATATCACATGATCCAAAAACAGAAACGAAAGTACTGTATGCTGGGAAAACGCCTGTGACAAAAACAATATAAGGCCAGCAACTATCATTGAGGAACTTCTAATACAAAAAAAGGATCGGTGGTAGATACATTTTTATGGTTCAACAAAATTATTCACAAAGAATTCCCCACAACACATCAATATTCAATACCAATTTCAATTTAAACTACAATTTCATGCTGAAGAGAACCTCATCTGTTTTAGATTAAACAATTAAGTGGAAGGGTCAATTCTTGTGCAAGTCTCAAACACCTACAAGCTTCAAGTTAAACAATAATTTTCTAGCTGGCAAATGATGTTGAACTCACATAAAATGCATCCTGCATTGGCCACCCACCACGTAATCTTGATATATCCTTTGTGATTATATCCCTTCCAGCCATGGCTAATACTTCATTAAAAACAACTTTTGAACTGGTGTTCTCGGCCAGAGAAGAAATCTTCTGATAGTTAAGGATAAAATATAAAACAGAAGGAGAATAAAGGGCGGGCAAAAAATGAAAAGCAGCACACCTGCAATGAGTATGGTACCAAATCTAACCAGGAAAAACAAAATATAAAAAAAGATACAGCACCAAGCGTCTCCAGCCTTAGATGCTTCTCAGTCACATGAACTGTAGCAGACAGCAAAGCTTGGGTTGTCCTGTAGAAACGACATTGATTCTAATAAACTTCCTCGCCTTTTTCTTCATCACACAGATGAACACAACTTCAAACTAGACATGGAATCAATCATTATATTATTATTAGATTAACCTTGAAACATCAGTTTCATTTAATTCAGCTCCCCTTTTCAAAACAAACTCAATGACAGCTTGGATAGCACCCTCAGCTGATTGTTTGATTCTGTCACATATAGCGGCTGTGCAACCATGCATGCAGGATACGAGCTGCAGGAAGTCAGAGAGAATAACATGAAGCTGTTGCAGTATCACTGACAATCTCAGTCGTATTTGACAACAAAAAAGGCATACCTCTTCCTTTGTAAGTAATATACAGACAGAAGAAACAATTCTGTTAAAAACTTCTGATGGATCAATAGATGCATCCTGATTATGGACATGAAGGTGGAAACATCAATCTATCATCCCTCTTACATTTTCCTCCTGCTGCTTAGAACAGCATATATATGAAAAGAACATGAGATCCCAATGTATAGGAACTGAACTGAAAAGGAACTTACACTTCTTAATATGGCTATCACATCCTCAAGGGAAGACAGAGCACTGTAGGACAATTCCTTATTTATGTTGGAACTTGAGGTTTCAACAGGACATGGAAGTGAAAGAGAGATGCTGAATAGTTGATCAAGAATCTAGTTACATGAAAAATGAGAGATATTACTCTATCTTGCTTAAGAGAATACTAAATAACGGGATAAGAACTGTGCGCTAGTTCTCTACCTGAGCAGAAAATTTTCTAACTTCAGAATTAGTGTCTGCACACCGTGGAAGATACATTATGACTCTATCTCCCAAAGACAAAGCTTCACGGCTTGGCAGTACATACACCGCTGGATGTATAAAATAATAATAATAGCAATAATAAATAAGCACATCAAAGGCATAAATTTAATAAGAAATATAAAAGGACACAGAAAATAGACAAGGAAAGACACACATGGTAAATTGGAAAAATTCCCATGAAGTGTACGATCAATTTGTTTGCTGTGGGTGCAACTTCCATGGCAACCTAAAGCACAATATCCACTGACACAGAGCATCCGAAACTTAAGAAGCATCTCACACACAGCCAGACAACCTCTTCTTCTTTGATACTCTACTGGTGAAGAAACATATTGATCAACTTGTCTCAATATATGCAATAGTTGCTCTGCCCGACTTCTTCCATCCTCTCCACTAATTGTTACACAGTAGTAGTTTAGAAGTATATATAAAGTATGATGCTACGAGTGAATGTGCTTACACCATAAATAGCATGTTAGTAAATGCATAATTGAATACATGAATGTTTTTATGCCAGGACATAGAAAGTTAATGAGGGAATATTTTCCAAAGAAAAATTCCCTACAAAGACTGAAAAGCTCGAAGGGAAGGGTATATTGAGTGAAATGCTCTTGTCAAGTCTCATTATACTCGAGCCATTTCATAAACAAGAGACAACACCAAAAGAGCAGTCATTTAGGCCAGGGATCTCAGATCTCCAAAAGAGGATCTGACAACTCATGGGCAGCCAGAGAATTGAAACAAGAAATTAAAACAAGAACATATTATTGTGAGTGTTGTCAAATACGCTAGGCGCTAGTTGGTCAGAGAAGGCCTTCTAGGGACTAATCGGGGATTAATTGGAAAATAAATCCAATTAAAGGATTAATCGGACAAGTCGGGGATTAATTGGAAAATAAATCCAATAGAAGGATTAATCGGACAAGTCGGGGATTTTTACAACATTGATATTGTTTTATAATAAATAAATAAGTAATAACTAATTACGAATGCTTATGACTAGCAAGTAAAATACCTTGTGAGAAGAATTGCGCATAAAAGTGTAATAAGGTTGTCTATAAGAGGATTGACAACATCTGGGGGGTCATTTGGTAGAGCAAAGAAGCCCAGGGTAGCCTGCCATATTGTTGAATGCGTTCAAAACACTGGGAAATAAATATTGAATAGAATGGCTATCTTATGTTAAAATGTTCCATCAAAATCTGGAACTCCCACCTTCATAACAAGGTTTCTGGTCTCGATTGTTAGCTTAGGCTCCACGGAGACCAGGGTAGTGCAAGCACTTAGAGCCAGGGCCTGCACAAACACCAGAATTAGAAGGAGATAATATAAGAGTCCCAGCTTATTCAAAATATATATACAAGTCCCAGAATAGATAACCCATCACACAATCACTTCAATGTAGCATGCCCACCTGTGTGTGCAACAGTTCAAGACTGGAATCAGCAAAACCATCATTCTCATCTCGGCCCATCAAAGTCAATATATAATCAAGTAATTGGTCTCTTTTCTTCAATGGAAATGATGCACCGCTTTCTGCGGCATTAATGACAGCACGGCCTACAATAGCAAGATTACAGAAGTTGTTTCAGCGAGCATCATCATATAATATAAAGATATAATCAGAAAAAATGTAAGATAGTGTATATCAACATTAAAAAACTGTTTCAGGCTATAAGTGGATTAAAGTATAACAGAAATGCCAATTAAGATACTACTACTACTACTATATTTAGTTACATGAATAAAGTACAATATTTTAAAAGACAAAATTAAGTTGTTTCCTATATATTTCACATGAAGACAAAAAAATACAATATTTTAGTAAAGTAAGATACTTTCAAACAACTTAATAAGTTAAAACAAAAGCAAAAATTCTAGAATAGTTTCAAACCATATGTAAAATATAAAAATAAAAATTTGACCAACTTTATCGAGTAAGAACTCGGTAAGATTAAACTACCAAGAACGACTTTTAAAACTCGGTTAACTCGATTTTACTGGGAGTTTCATAACACTGGAATATACTCCCTCCATTCCAAAGTAAGTGTCCATTTTCACTAAGAGTTGTTGCAAAATGAGTGTCAACTTATAGATAAGGAACAAAGCTCCAAACTTTACTGAAAGCATATCCCAATTACTCTTGCTACTAACCTAGTAAATCAATGGCAGTAATGACCGCCTGTTTTGCAATAGGATGGCGTACGTGAAGAAGCCGTGAAAGCATATTAGTCCCCTGTAAGTAAGAAATAACATACAGCATATTAATACACAATAGCCATGATCAGAGATGAAACATATAATGAGGTACATATAACTACCCAAATTAAATTATTAGAGCTTAAACACAGGCTGGAGATGTATTATAACCATAATTGGGATTTCTAAACAAGAAAAGTATTAGAAGAATACATCAACCTTAATTAAAAACCCACTCACTGGTTATTCATTATCTTAGTAGATTTCTAGATAAGAGCCTGCATATGAATACCTAATCATCCAAATTCTGCTACTGGAACGTGTCAATTAACCACGCAATTAGATCCCTAGTATTCCTTTTTATGATTTCAACCCATAACAGTAATGGGGGCTCTGATGATGTACATGAACTGAAATTAAAATTACAAGTTTTTACGATGTATAAAATATTTTTAAGATCAAAATAAGAAAGGAAATATTCATCTTTAACAGTAAACAGATACCAGAAAGCAAACAAAATAAAAAAAGAAAACGTTTATAAAGCCATGGAGTAAGTAGCTCAAAGATCAAAGTGTCATACAACAAGTGCTTCTATTCTGGCTTCAATAACACTTGATGGAGCATATCTTGCAGCATATCCATACATTAGAGCCAGAGCAGCATGTATATCGTCAGATTCTTCCGTTTTGCGACCATCAGAGAAGAATGACAGAAATCTGTAATAGGTGAAGCTACAAATTCTCAGCTCATTATCCATGACAACCGCAGCAAAAACAACCAAGCCTTTTCGCAAACTAGATTGGGTCGTTGGGGTAGGAATTACACACTAATAAATAATAAAATTAAAAGACAATTCTTGTTTCCAAAAACAAAAGATAACTCTTTGAGGATAAATGGGGAGAGAAACAAAACAATAATACAAAAACCCTCACTAGACCTGTTATATAATACTAAAGTCTATAATATCATTTCCAAAGTGGACTGTTTTAAGGTTACCCTGTAGGCCCTGTAATTGAAAATAAAAGGCAATGGCATGACATATTAGCACGAAACAAAAGCACTGTCACTACTTAACCTTCCTATATGCCTGCCAAGAGCTAATATACTTGCAGACTCGATTAAGTTAGTAACTACTAAAATCCCCCCAAGTAAATATAAGAAGTAACTCACACTCTCTTACTATTTGACAGTGTTCTAAAAATCGGGTTAGGCGGGGATTATTAGAACACTGAACACCGACCTGATTTTACCTAACCGGGCGGATCAAGACGGATTTAGGCGGGTCTAGGAGGATTTAAGCTATTTTTTTCAAAATTTATTTTCTAAAAACAAATAATATTATAAAATGCCAAAAATTAAAATAATTTATACTGATAGATACTTTTGTGGGTACTTTTATTGTTTCTGATGGACACGAATGCAAATATTAAAATTTATATTTTTCTATACTGAATATTTATAATTATTATTTTTATATATTATAAATCATATTTTAATTGTGTATATATAATAAATTATTTAATAAAAAATAGAGAAATTCAAATCCGATTAATCCCCAGAGCCCCTATCCGCCCGTCTAGAGCCTAGCATTTTTTATAACCTTGCTATTTGATCTCAGAAAATAATCGTTTCAATGTAATGAGAGAATATTTCCTACTCTACAGTGAAGTAACTGTAATGCTAACTATTTAACAGTTCTGGTATAATTTAAAGCTTTCACCATACGATGAACCTTTTTGGCTGAAGAGACCAAGAGAGCATGCAAAGAGAACTAGAGCATTCCGCATTTCCTCTCAACACAAACAAAGCATATACATTTAAACCAAAAAGTGTGATATCGACCTTTGAAAGATACTTTGCCCAACAGTATCCAGAATGTTCTTCAGCTTGTCTAATACAGTATCCAAATGGGATGCCGCAACCTAGAAGTAATGGATACATGAGTCATTAATTAGCATATAATCATAATAATAATACTAAGAAGAGAGAGATGAGTAGTTGGGAAATCCTAAGCTTTGTTATACCAATCCCATGGCTTTTGCCAAACCAAGCCTATTGGATGGGATTGAAATGTTAGCTTCAGTATACATCTTATTAATCTTATCACGAACGTAACCCCTGTCATCAACTTTCTGAAGAAGCACACCCAGGCACCTGCAACAGACAAGACAAGTTATTTAAACACCAGTGACTTTTTGTCTTCACTTTATCTAATATAACACTGATGAATATATGAGGACAAAGATGTAATAATGATGATACCGGTGGAGAAGTGCAGAATGCTCATCATTAGATGTATAAAGTTCATATTGTTTGGCAAAAGTATTTCCAAGGGAAATTGTCCAATCTGCATCTTGACTTACGTCCAAGGTTTCTGCGAGGAACTATTATACAGAGAAAAATGAAGTTCAGTTAATTTAAGTAAGCATTAGAAATATTCACATATTTTAACATCACCTCATAACAAAGGTATAGAGCCTTTAGCCATAAATTTTCACCACATAATCAAACAAATACAGAAAGTACAGAAACATGAACTAGTAAATATTCAAAGGTCAATAAAACTTACACCGACTATCATGTCATCCCACGTCTCTTGATAAGAAGGATCCTGCTTTAGGTCTTCAGTGTCACAAATATATGCCTTCATTTTTGGAATCTAGCGCTTATCAAACACAAAAACCAATTAGATTCTTAGGTAAATAAATTTAAAGAAAAACAAAATATGGGTTTCTATAAAATGGCTTAACCACAAAGAGGTTCTTTCCATTTTACTAATGATTTATATTAGACAGTTACAAGGTACAGAAACATATAAGCTATAACATTGACCTAAAGTAGAGGAAGTTTTATCGTACACAAACTTTTCACTGATTCAATCATTCTGAATGGAACAATTACAGTCTCATACATTCATACAATGGAATAAACATCTGTGCACATTTCATTATGTTCTCATAGATATATCATTTCACCCCAAAGGATTTTATGTATTACAGACTCAAATTTCCAGCCCATACATGACTCAACTTTGACTGGTGATTTATCGTACACAAACTTGACTAACTTTGACTGCTGATTTACCTCATCTTGCCAAAACAAGCTGATATTCTTTGGAAAGAGGGGTGCCAGATAGCAAAGAACCTGCAAGAACAACAAATAATTGTCAATCAGGGTTCTAGGGTTTCCTAATTTGCATTAGTAGTATATTTCCTATTGTTATAATGGTATCAGGGTTAGTTTTCCTATTGTTCCCTACATAAAGAAACCTCCTATTGTATTAAGAACAACAACAATCGTCAACAAAGCTTGAGATTGACAATAATCAAAGCAGCTACTGGATAGCTGAGGGATGGCCGAATAGGCATGCCTCCAAATGAAACAAGGGGTAATTGCAAGGATCTACCCATATAAATCACCCATTTTCACCTACCTGCCTAATAACAAAATTTTAACACATAACTACCCAGATAAATTATCTACAAAACACAATCCAACCAAATTAACATAATGGATGGAAAAATAAATTTTCTCATCACGTGTGAAATCCATTTTAGGAAAACTCCTAAAATACCCTTATGACTTTCTCCCCCAACTGCACACCTCACCTTTCTCTCTCATTCTCACTTTCCTCTCAGGCTCAACCAAACCAACCCAGGCAACAATACCGTCCAAAGATTCAATCCGGCGACATAAATCGGAAGGACTCAGCTATCTCTCGCCTTCCTCCGTCTTCAAGCACAAATTGATTTGCCATTGGCGCAGTAGGATTGACAATTGGCACCCAAGATGAAGTCGCTGACTCCGATGGTGGCAAAGACAGGAAAAATCACAGTGCATATATTGTGGCTCTACGACCCGGACTTGATGGAGGAACAGGGTCAAGGGAAGCCCTAAGGTTCACGCAATAAGGCCAAGCAAATGATCAATTACTGTTTACATCATTTCAATAAAAAATCTTACCTTTGGTATGAGTTAGTCTGAGTTTGTAATGACCATTACAGGACATTATAGAAGATTGTAGGATGAAGAAAACAATGAATTTGATTGTCATTTAAATTTAGTATAAATCAACTTTAAGTCTTGATCTCTCTCAAATACCTCAACTCATTTTCTAATATTCTAGGTTCTGTGATTGACTCTACCATAACAAACCCTCAATTTTATTGCTAGATTTGGTGAAGGGGAGATGTAAAAATTTAATTTTTAGTGACCTAGGATTGAGGTGTAGATTGTTGAATGAATTTTCAACAGTTGGTGCTGTGAAAAATGAACAGTAACAAGGATGAGCAAGTGGGGATGGCATGAGGAAGCAAATTTAAAATTAGTAAGAGCACAGAATTGCCATTTTATTATAAATAAAAAAATTAACTACACAATAATTGTGGCATGTGGTAACTTACATGTGTAATTATGTGTTAATAATTTGTTATGGGGTAGGTATGTGAAAATGGGTGATCTATATGGGTAGTTCTTTGCAATTACCCCAATGAAACAATTACATAGAGAAATATAACCTGTAACTTCTGCTGCAAATATGGACTCTCAATTCTGAAAAGGGGGGAAATAAATAATTAAGATTACCCCAAAATTTACCCTGCATTCCTTACAGCACAGAGTAGCCCTTCCCTTTTCTCATAACCCTAGATTGGAAACTCTAGACCTTCATTATTTGAGATTAACCGCTGGAGCACCCCGCAGAGCTCTTATATTTTTTTGCACAAAAACGGCTAACATATATTGCGCTTGCTACAATGTAGACATAGAAGATTACAACGAGAACAAGGTCTACTTATAAGTTTGAAATAAGGTGTGTAGTGTTTCATGAATCCTATATCCAACAAGCATGTGTTATTGAGGAATGTATTTGAGCTGAAAACCATTCAAATTTTCATATGATAGGGAGCACAACTCTTGTCTTTGTCTCAAAGTATCAATATTAGGTTTTAGTGTAATCAGGGAAAGAAGAAACTTACAGTCAAAATATGAGTTGCCAGCTGCTCCCTTGCAAGGGGATCATGCAAGAGCACCACCAAGCGAGCAAAAAGCCCCTAGATGCATGTGTGCCATATGAAAATTGGTATGAATATAATTTTCCGGAGTATATAGAAAAGAAATGAAAATATCAAGCACATCATATACCCATAAGTCCTACCTCAGGATTTGGAATATCAGCCCGAGTTTTACACTCATCAAACATATCAATGTTATGTGAATATTTATGTTTGCACAATTCTGAAATGCATCTGCAAACCTATAATAGCAGACAATGAGTGAAGTAATATATAGTTCACACAAACCATTCTGAACTCAAACAAGAGGCATAAAAAAGCTTTCAGCCAAAACCCACATAAGAACTAGTACATGTCAAAGAACACAGAGTGAAGGTCGTTGCATCGACACCCTGCATAATTTGGAAAAACATATGATAAAGAATCCTACCGTAGCAACTGCACCAGTATAAGCCCGTGGAATAATCATCTTCAAGAGAAAAGGCCAAAGAATGTGCTGCAGAAAATATGAAATCAACTAAGGACTGTTTTATGGGTAAACCTTCCATTGAAAAAACAATGAAGCCTACAAGAGAATATTTCAACCAAATCTATCAACAGTTGTAACCAGTTAAAAAATGAATGATGTATTTGATTATCTGTACCTCCATTTCAGGGATTGTAATGGTAAGCAAAAGAAGACCCTTTTCACAAATTTCTCTTAGCTCTGCTGGACAGACTGTCGCAACCTTTACCTGAGAATAACAAAATATATTCAGTGTCAAAACTGAAAATCTATGTCAGAGCATTCCAGTCTCAGAAACTCTAGCTGGCACGCTACATTGATGATGGAGAATTTACAGCTAGGTCTTCCTATATAGGATACCTCCAATGTCATGCATTATCATAGTATCCTCCTCACACACATATATACATTCTGAAACTTGAATCAAATAAATACTATCCAATTCCCACTAGGGCTGGCCTAGTTGGTTAAGACGGTCACTATCTCATATGAGATCTAGTGTATGAATCCGAGTGGGTCAACTGCTTCGGAGTAGGTGTAGTGTGGGGGTTAGGTTAGGTTAGGGGTTAACCTTTGGTTTACTTGGGTTAGGATTAGGTTAGATTTCCTGTTTTATTGCTGATCAAAAAAATAAACAATATCCAGTGTAAAATCTCAAATCTCTTGTGCTTGAATGCATGATAATTACACAAGACAAAAAGCTTACCTTGTATTTCTCTAGATCATAACTCTCCTGATCTGAAAGAGAACAATGGCGTACAAGATACTCAACAAACAATTCACCAGATGGCCCGATCAAGAAACAGTGAGAAGCCATAACCACAATTAACTACCGCCAAAGCAACACTATCACATATTAGAAATAGTGAAGGAAATATTTTTCAACAGACAATGTAAATCAACTAGAGTCATGCCTTCAGTAACTACCTCTGAAAGTGCCTTTCTGACACCTAAACTCTTCTCATCTAGCAGGAACTTTACTGCTTCAACAAGTAAAGGCCTTTTACTGTGCCAAGCTTCAGACAACCTCCAATTAAAATTTTCAAAAACCAAGCCATGTAAGAAAATGTACCTAGGGCAACAAACTATAGACGAATACAGACTATAGAACTGTAGAAACCTGGGTAATAGATGCTTTAGGACACAAAGTGCACCAAAGGTCAAAGGTTCTTCCTTCAACTTGCATTTCTGGCATAAGAAATATATGGAAAGAGAAGAGGTATTGTAAAAAATCCGCCAGGACCAGATCAATTCAGAAACTGATAAATAACTGTTTATGTGCAAGAAATAAAGACTGTCCAAAAACAAACTCTATCCTGGAAATGGTACTTACATTCAATAGAAACATAAATAAGTCTTCAGGATATAGCATACCAACTGTCAGAAAGCATCGCTGAACTTCGTTATATGTCTGGCACATAGGAAAAAGAAATTAAAAGAAGAAAAAACAGTGCAAGTAAACAAAGTAGAAATTTAAATAGCAATTAAACAATAAAATGCTTGTAGGTAAAGAAAATAAATTGGCTTTGAAAGTTAGTCTAATCATCAGTGGGGAGCAACCCAGTTGTAAACAGAAACATTAACTGATCAGATAATGAATAATCTGAAACTGTAGGGTAGGGGAAAAGATCAAAAGAGCATTCACATTGTTAAAATTCAAGGAAAATAACTGAGAGAAAAACAAAAACATGATGATAATTACGTTAAAAACATGAACATTTACATCAAGTTTGGCCAGCATTGTGGACGTACCTTTAATCCCATTGAGAAGTTTGCATGCTCTTTGCTGTCATTATTTACGCAAACCACTGAGAGAAGTGTTGACAGAATAATCGTAAGATCCTACAAAATATAACATGGTATAAATAAAAATGCTAAAGCAATACCGATAATATATTAGCCTTATTTAAAGGCATATAGAGTTTATAAAATAAAGCAAAAAAGAATGTAGAACCCAAAATAAAACAGTCTACAATTATTTATGAACCTTTTTATATGGAAAGGATAGATTCATGATCTCATATTTTCAGTTATATAATACTTATATAGTCAAAGCCCAAAATTTCCAAAATGTTTCCCCACAAACTGAATCTCGATTCCTAGCTCAAACGGGTTCACAATCACATGCTATTGCAATCAAACAAGCATTGTACTTCTTACAGATATCAGAATGATGCGATATAGACAGAAAAGACATAGAAACCTTGTAAATGACAGAGTGTGACCTTAGCTACATCCTAAACAAAACAACAAACAGATCATAGAAACATGAAAAGAAAAGAATGAAGAGAATCTGTGAATCAACTGATAAATTAATCTTTCCAGTAGTGAAAATTGTCAAACCATACTTCACATAAGTGAAATGACAAGTATAATTGCAAAGAGTTTTTCTTGTTCTCCTTTGCCTTGCGGTCTGGTATTATTTATACTCAATTACTCTTCCTAGTTATTATAGGGAGTTATCTACAACGAAACCTCGACAATATAGTGAAACCATGGGTGCAAAATCAGAAACTAAATCATCAGGAAAGAGCCAATGTACCTCAAAATCAAGCATAGGAGGACCATTTTCCGATAGTAAAGAAGCATTTAAGACATTATGCAGACTACGAGTTGCCAAAAGTGCTACATCCGGATCCTTTTTATACCTACGAAACAGAAATACGAGAAAGAATCCATAGCAGTCCATAATGAACATCTATACAATTGTTAAGTAACCTAGATACATAACCAGTGAGATTGTGTGTGCTTTTATTTATGCATGTCAGAACATAATGGATGTTAGTTAATATAATCTAAAAGCAATCTTACAATTCCAGAATAGTAGGAATCAGTCTTGGTAAAGCAGCCTTTAACTGGGGTCGTGTGACCAGACCAACCATCTGACCCAATGCTTCCACAGAAGATGTGCGAACCTATTGCAAACAAGATACAACTTATGTCTACAAAAAATTCCCCTTGATAAAATGCCAAAAGTACGGTAACGAGACAAAGACTAACGAATATTATAGCCATAATACCTTACCACATACGATGAACATAACTTATTCCAACCAAGAATTAAGTTATGCACAAACAAAATTCTTATTATAGCAATAAAAATTCATCACGTGCCATTAAACAATATATAGAACAATTTATTATTTTACTTTCTAAAAGAGAATATAGCTCTAAGAAACTCTTTTCGTAGATTAAAACTTCAATAAATCTGTTGATAATAATATCATTTGACAACATGCACTAAAAGTATTAAATAAGATAGGTTGTATACACCTCTGCATAGGGAGTATGGCTTAGAATAGCATATAGATAATTGTTGTAATAAAATGGCTGTGGACAACAATAGTTACAAGAAAGAATGAAACATTTTTTCTCATAGAACTTGATTTGATATAAGGTGAAATTGACGTCAATACAACGGTACAGAAAGTTAACATTTTGATGGGGAAAAGGAAGAAAAATATACTAAACCTTCCAATCGCGCGAAGTTGCCCAAACTCTTAATAAGAGCTCAAAAGCTGAATTTAGGAATGACCTGCACTAAATGACACATTAGTTCCAACTTGAAATTTTAAGGAAAACTATTTTAGCAGTGAAATCATAACTTGGAAAAGCATAAATTGGTCTCACATGACATCACCATCAAGGGCTGAATATGAAGGAACGTCGATAAAATATTGCCACGCAGCCTGACACCAACATTTAAATGCTGGGGAAAAAATGGTATGTGTTACTTCATATTTGCTCAATGCTAATGTAAGGAAAGCCAAGAGTGTCAATAGAAGTAGAAATAAAGAACTCGAATGCTGATATCCAACTGAAACTGCTCCTCAAGTCAAGCTATGGACTATAGACAATAATAAATTATCAGGTTAAACCTAGTAGTCCATCCTGACCAACCCATCATCAATTGCTACCTTAAACTACATATGCATCCCATGACTTCTAATAAAAATGAAATGATAAAAAAATTCTATTTCAAAAGGTAAGTACGCTTGAATACAAGTACAGGTTATAGCTTAATATCTTCATTATATATTACTGCACAGCCCAGCTGTAAGCACATAAATAGCCAATTATTGTCAATAGAGATGTCCATTTGTATGGTACTTCAATTCCTTAGCTTGATGGCGGAGTGTTTGCAATATATATATATATACCAGCACGGGTGTTTGCAAATGATGTTACATTAACTTTCTTAAAGGTTTCTCGATTTGTGCGTGTCTTTAAGGTTTTCCAGAAAGAAATGTTTAGCTGAAGAATAGCATTGAGAGTCTGTAGGTGAACAAATCTAAACAGGAATATGGAACTCATTCTCTATGTTAACTTCTCGATGTAAGATGAAAACCAGACATCCGTTTAATTACAAAAAAAAACATGCCCATTAAAATTCATACATAAGCATGTGTTGGTTGAGCAGAATAGTATCAGGAGTCAGGACGCCAAACAAAATATGGAACAGCTTGGCAAAGTTTGACCCAGTACTATCCATACACCCCGTCCTGACTCAAGATACCAAAAAACAAACCAATTCTGAAGTACCAGATATAACTGCAAAATAAATTAAGAGTGGCACGGCAACAGAAATGAATTTGATGATAAAAAAGAACAGCAAAATACAACTCACAGTACCATTTGCAAAAATGTGCCGATGGGCATCCCGCACATTTCCAAGTACGGGCAGAACTCGTGCCAGTACATCTTTCAGTCGTGGAGTGAATTGCAAAGCTTCAATAGAATAGAAAAGTACAGCAGATCAGTTTTAAAATCACGAAGTACAATAACCTGGATAAACTTGAAGCTGATTGCAAAGCACAGTGCGAAAGTTGTGATGAATCATTAACCATCAGCAGAAGCGAAATCTGCAAGTATTTGAACCATAGCTGGCAGAGCTGAATTTGGCCCTGTAAAATGGAGAAATATCTCTTCCATCATCTGCAAAACCGGAGGCAGCAAAGGTTCCTTGCCTATTAATGTAAATGAGAGATCTTGCATTTTTGTTGCAAATTCAGTAATAATGCGGCAGGAACATGACTTTAGATAAATTAAGTACCAGACCATATGTAATATAACCATAAGATCAAAGCGAAGGGGTCTAAACATGAAAAGATAGCAACAGATTTCAAGGAAAAAATCTTCAATGGACAATAAAGGAGACGAATTAATCAGGCAATAGTACACACAGAATACAAAACATGTGATCAAATCCAACAACTTCATGAGACCAATATTCCCGTAGTTATTGCTGTCTTCACCATTATCATAGCCATATCGCATTCATCTGTCAACTCTAATATGCTGAAAATCATGGATATTCCATACCAACACATAATTTGGAAACATATCACCAGCTAATCAAACTAAGAAAGCCCATCCTCTTATGCTGGGAGTGCCCTATCATACTAGAAAGAGAGGGAGGGAAGGAGGCTATAGTTAGGAAGATATAGACCACATATGTTATATGACTTGGTGAAGCCTCAAAACCATAGAAAGACACAATGACTCTGATTGGCATGCAACATACATACAAGTGTGTGTGTGTGTGAAATTGACTATTATGTTTCCAATAATTGAAGTTGTTAGTAGTATGAAAAACAAGCGACAAAACTTACAAGGTCAGGCAAATGTGATCCTATTGAAACAAGTAGTGCAGCTGCAGCCCTCTGCCAGTCAGCATTTAGTTCCTACACCAAGGGGAACAACGAATTTCATGTATGGATATTTCAACAGCAGAAAAAATAAACAAGCATAAGCTATAGGGATAATCCATGCGTAAACCAGATCGTGAAGAGAAGAAAACTATTAGTAACCAAGTCATTTCCAAAATAGAAGAACCAAAAGGGACAATTGTGAACACAATGGTTGTAAAAACCAAAAGTAACACATCATCCTAAGTAATGAACTATAACCCAAATCCATTTCAGCTTGGTAAATAGTACTCCCTCCTCCAACCCAAAATAAGTGTCCCATTTACATTTTAACAAAGATTAATGATTAGTAGAGTTAGTGCTTCCCTTTCCACTACATCCCTTATGATCTCCATGTGCTACCACACCAAGTGGATGTAACTAACTTAAACGAAATATGTTATTAGTACATTACACATAATTAACTTTCTAAATAAGAAATGGGCACCTATTTTGGGGCATCTAACTCAACAACACTCACTAAATATCCTATCAACTCGATATATCCACTCCTTCCCTTTTGCATGCAGTATGAAAATAACTAGATCGCATAATAAATTGAGAATCTGTCACTATTTGACTCGTAAAGCAACTAGGGAGAGTGCTCAAAGGTGATATAAGTCAAATACCTTGGAGGAGATAATCTCAGCTGTGGCAATCTTCGCAAGCCTGGCCATAAAAGGAGGATCAACATCTTTCTTGTCCAATGCACTCACGCCAAAAGCCATAACTTGGAAGATTCCAGCCATATTGCCAAATCTCTGAAACATTCACATTTTAAAATAATTACATAAGAACACAGCTTGAATCCATAAAGCAATCACAGATGCTATAATTCAGTTAAGAACTATATGTGAGAGAGAGAAGTACTCTTCTTCCTCCTCGCGAAACAACAGAGCAACAGTCCAGAACCAGAAGCGGGCTCCTACAAACACAAATTCAACTACTAGTCAATTGCAATCTCATTAAGCTTACAAAACAACACGAGAGAGAAACTTACAAGGTAGCAATGTCCTTGAGGGAGGCCATGGAAGCTTTCCTGACAGCCGAAGATTCATCAGCAAGCGACGACACCAGAACCTGAACCGCCTCTGAAGAAGAAGAAGAGGCATAGCCAAACCAAAAACCACGAGCATGTTCACAAAAATTGCCCAAAATCGAGAAATCGGAAAGCATAACGCGAAGATTGAAGCTACCTGTTGCAGTAACGACGGTTCCAGAGCTCGAAGAAGCCATGAAAAATCGAGATCAATGGAGAGACGCCACAGCCCGAAAATCGCCTTCCAGGTTGGAAATTTGCACGATATACAAGCAATTCGATGATGATATATAATGATAATTGTCTATTCAATCGTAGCCAAGCGAAGGAGCTTCGCGCGGTGGTGCCTCCTTCGCATAACACCTGGTTCCGTCGACTTCAATTCTCTCGCCGATGACAGATCTGAGAGTTGTTTTGTCGTGTTCCGTTTTATTTCACATAAGCTTTGTGCTTTTACCGGTAAAATGTATTCGCAACCTAACTCAATAAGACCAAGTTTGATTGAGGGATTAGCTGATGCGGAAAGATAAATTGACCGGTAGATTTGATTTCATTGGATCCACTCAAACCATGATGAAAACATAATAATGCAACTATTTTTTTTATTAAGCTTTTTTTTTAGTGTGGGTGTTAGAACATGGTACACCGATATCGATCATTATTGAAGACGTCGAATAGATGAAGCCTGAAAAAATGATTAATAGCTCGGGATGGGTATCATGTCGTGGTAAGAAGTAGACCATTGACTTGAAAGCAATTAGTCGGTGAAACTGTGGTGGCGATCGTCGTCCGGATGCCCCTAAAGTTACTACCCGAAAATGTAGTAACAGAGAGCACGTCTAGAACTATCACACTGATCGGATGAACAACTAGACAATATGTCAGCTTCAACATAACATAATCCAGCTCAAATCTTGATACAATTTGCCGATAAAAAAGAAAGACAACATGTCAGTTCGGATAACTAAGAACAGTAAACACCCCATGAAAAGAGTCTAAGAGATTTTGTAGAGATGGTATTTTTGGGTGATTATCAAATGACAAGAGGCCCTTGTAATTATAAAATATCAAAGGAGACTCAATCACAATTGTAATTAAAAACACATACATGAATGTTTGTAATGGTTTTGTTTTTGAAAAAAATGATACGATCCCGAAATGATAGGATCGCAAAATGATATAAACAACAAAATTCTTTAAAAAAAAATTTTATTTATAATTATAGCGAAACAAATTTGTATATATGTAGCCAAACAAATCAGCATTTTATAATATCACTAACATATTAATAAAAATATGTAAAACAAATTTACATCAGCTTAAAAAAAATATACAAAACATATTTGTATTAAATTTTTTTAAATAG
>JAYMTP010000829.1:0-28676 GCA_036897365.1 Geranium brycei | reverse complement strand
AAGTGCAATTGGTTTATTTTAGAATCAATATTTTGGTCGGATTATTATTTTAATACAAAGCGAGTCTTTCCGAGTTCGTCAAGTTTTGTCCGTGTTCCGAGTTCTTTTCATTTTTCAGCGAGTTGAGTTTTCGCCCGAGTTCTGAGTTTCACAATCTTAGTTGTGACACTTGAATTCGAATACTCTAAATGATAAAAACGTTTTATGTGTTTGATAATTTTTGTTCCAACTCTAATTAAGTTACAAATGATAAAAAAGAAAAAATGACAAAGTTATTAAATGAGAGTATAAACATATTAGACTTAAGACTTTATATATTAATTTTTTAGGTCAGAGGGTGAGTTTTTTTTGAATAATAGGTCAAATGTGAGTTTTAATTTGCATATAAATATTTTTGGGATGTACCATTTCCTAATAAGCCAGTATATTTCATAATAAATCAAGCTAGGTGGGATGTGGGATCTAAAACTATGATTGGTCAAGCTAAAATTGTCAGATTGGTCAACAAGTGAGAGTGCATGGCAATTTGGGCTTAATTGTGTGAGCAAACAGATGTAATGACGCTCAATATAAAGGGAGAGATTGTTATAATTCCAAATGTGAGTCTAAGTCACACATCAAAATATTACATGGTATAAGGAAAGTTTGTAAACACATTAGACCGAAGGCCTAACCGGCTATTTTTTTTGGATTAAGTGTGAACTCTAATTGTATATGGGATTTTTTTGGTGCTCGTTCTAGGAAAGACCCAGTTCGTCCTCATAGTTGGGTGAGAGTATGATTTCGATCCATGGACTTGTGCATGACATCGTCAACCTAGTGATCTTACAACATACATCAAGCTTCTCTCTTGGTAATGTCTTCATGAACATATCATAACAATTATCATCTATATGGATTTTTACTATCTCAAATAACTTGTCTTCAAGAGCATCTATGAGCCAATGATATCTCACATCAATATGTTTCGATTTTGCATGAAACGTAAGATTCTTACTCAAGTGAATCACGCTTTGATTATCACAATAAACCGCATAGCATTGTTGTTTGAAACTGAGCTCCCAACAAATCTCTTCATCCACAGCAACTCTTTATATGTTACCGTTGTTGCAATTTATCCAGCCTATGGCGTAGAAAGTGCAACATTGTTTCTACACTTCCAAAAGTGAGAATGTAGTTAGAGGTACCCAAAAACATCTCATAATTCACTTAACTGCATCACAATGTTCTCTATCCGGATTTGACAGAAAACGACTCATAACACCATTGCATGAGCTATGTCAGGCCTTGAACACACCATTGCATACATCAAACTACTGAGGCATATAGATCTTTGTCCATGTCGTCCATCTCCTTCTATTTAAAAGGGTTATGCCGCGTGCCACTAATTTGATGAGATTTCTTTACTTTTTCTTGTATTTAGGGTTAGAGCCAATATTTTTCAGTTTTGAGATAATGTGTGCTTCTAAGCGTATTTAGAGTGAGCTCGTTATACTCATCATATTGATAGTAGAGATTAAAGGTCTCAAGAGTCCCGTGATTTTTTCCTCTCTCGCGTTGAGAATGTTTTGCATGCTAAAATTATGTGTGTTATTCGTGTTCTTGCTTACTATAACTTTTACCTTATTCAATTTCCTCTACTTGATAAATTCATATAAAATTTGCACATGTGAGGATAATCATTTAAGGTCGATGCATTCATTTTTCTCTCAAGAAAAATTTGCACATGTGAGGATAATCATTTTTCTCTTGAGAAAAATTTATGGCGAGTGATAGTCAAAGAGCTACAAAGCCTATTATCTTCTCATTTTCTCCCCTTTCTTTCGATCTTGGCTGATGGCAGTATTTTTTGCAAATACTCCTGTAAGTGACAATTTATTATGTCACTTGTCAATCACAGTACACATTATCTCGTGTGCTCATGCAATGTTTTCCAACACTCGTTAATTATAAGTTTATTGTCAAATAATGTGCAATTTTTTTGAGTTATTAAATATTTTGATCTGAATGATAAATAACATATCTCATTAAGAGAAATACCTTACCAAGCCGAGAAGCTAAGTGAAAAAGTGTATTTATATTCTAAAGTATTTACATTATTCTTAAATAAACAGATGACTATTTTAGTATAAAACTTATTTATTTCCTTTAAATTCAATAACATAATTATTAAGATGTATAAATTACAAAAATAATCAATTTGTAAAATGTGACATTTCATTTTTATAAAATATAGATGTGAATTTACTAGTTATTTTTTCAAATTATGTATATTTGTTGGAAAATGCACTTGAAATTTTTACTTTTACTTTTACATTTAAATTAAGTTAATTTTTTTTATAACTCAAGCAATCATGTATTTTTATTATTCTCACACACTTTCAATGTCCTTCTATCATAATTCAAATCTAGACGAATTTGTATTAAGAGAAAAATTGACAAGTTCAAGTTAAAATTATTGTTTTTATTTATTAACAAAATAATTTTAATATTATTTGTAAATAAATACACACATTTTACGAGGAAAAAATGGTAAGTTCTCATCAATTTTTCTTTTTACAATTTATCTCGAATAATTCAAATAAAATGAAGTTGAAAAAAATAAATAAAACTGATCTAATTATACAGTCTCTGAGTCAATGATTGATTCGTTGCCACTCTCTCACTCACAGTCTCTCTCCCACATTCTCACCATTTCCCTAGAAAAAAATTCATTTTTTTTCCCGGAAAATTCACATAGCCGCAACCTTTACCTTTTTTCCCATTTCTCTAATTCTCTCCATCTCTACTTTGTCACTGGAATTGTTGTATTTGCTCTGTGTCCCATACACAAAAGAGCTAAAATTTCCCCTCATTTTCTCCACCCAAAACTGACAAACATACCGAACAATCAACCCCAAAGATTCCCACGAACCAAACACTCCAAAACCCATCAAATCATTACCTTTCTGCGTCTTCTTCCCCATTTCTCATCGAAAACTCGAAGACCCATCTCTTCATTTCCCCCAAATCGGACATGAATCTGGGTCTTCTGGGTCTTCCTCTTCTTCTTCTTCTGTAGAGCGATTCCGTGACTCGGCCATGGACGATTCGGCGAGAGCGAGCCGATCCGTGACTCGGCGGCGGTACCCATGGTGCTGCCACATCGGGTTCACTCCGGCGAGCCCCGACAACCTCTCCTTCTCCCACAAGACTGTCCATCGGAAGCCCGAAACGACGCCGTTTTCTTCGAAGCCCCACAGCTCCGGCGTCCCCGACTCGCCGCAGAGCTCCAGATCGGTCCTGTCGCTGCCGGGTCGGATCCACGCCCGCCGGATCTTGTCCCCGGGAAGGGTCTCTCCGATCGACCCAGATCACGAGATCGGCCCGATCTCGTCTCCGGCGCCGGAATCGGCGCCGGCGGTGAGGGCAAGGAGCTTCCGAGCCCCTCCGCCGCCGCCGGAGGCTGAGGTTGAGTCCGGAGGAGGAGGGGAGAGAGGGGTTTTTGATGTGAGGCTCAATTTGAGGGGAAAGAATGGGTCTTGCTTGGCTCTGGAGCTGAGCTCTGAGGTTTTGAGTGCTAATTCTGTGCTCTTTGCTGGCTCCATTGCTGAGCACAGGAAGGGTTCGGGCCCGGAGGGGTCGTTGGGGTCGAGGATTTGTAGGATTGAGGTCCCGGAGGTGGAGAATCTGGCGTTGTTTAAGGACACCATTGAGCTGATGTTTGAAGATGACATCACGATGCATTTGGTGAAGATTGGCGTGTATCGAAGCATTGATATACTCGAGGTCAGTGTGGTTTCTTATCTTTGATTTCATTGTTGCTTGAGGTTTGTGTTCACTTTCATTTCTAATAGGTTTTTGGTTGTTAAGTCTCTTTTTACTTAGTATTGACATTTCAATTATGGAATGTTGTGTTGATTGTTTTGTGATTTAGTTAAGATACTATGTATTAGAGTGATGATCTTAGTTTCTTCTCTTTGATTGTTGCTTAATGTTTGTGTTCACCTTAGTTTCTGATAGGTTTTTGTTTGTTTAAGGTTTTTTTTTAACTTAGCATTGACATTTCTATATTATGGAATGTTTTGTTAATTGGTATATATGTGATGTACTTAAGATACAATGCATGAGAGTGGTGATCTTAGTTTCTTTGCAGGAGGAAAAAACCCGTTAATTTGATTTTGTATATCTTAAATATTTATTAAGGTAGTGTAGTTTCTCCTCTTTGATTGTTGTTTAAGGTTTGTGTTTACTTTCATTTCTGATAGGCTTTTGTTTGTAAAAGTTTTTTTTTACTTGTATTGACATTTGTATCATGGAATGTTGTGTTAATCGGTATATATGTGATTTAGTTTAAGATACTATGCACGAGAGTGGTGTTCTTAGTTTCTTTGCAATAGGAAAAAAAACCAGTCAATTGACTCGGTCATGTGAATTGCCATTTTTCAGTATTGTATTGATTATTGATATACCAATGTTTTGCCATCAATCCTCCATTTGCCCGAGTCAATAGGATGTTCATTTAATCGTGTTTGATAAACTCGGTACATTTAGTATTGTAAGGTTAGTGTTGGTGAATCCTGAAACTGGAAGTCCTAAACGTAACCTATTCTTTGCCAAAGGGCTTCTGGTGAGATAGTCGACAATCAAATGACAAAACAATGACTTTAACGTAAGTTTGCTGTCTTCTGGACTTAACTAAACCTACCGAGCTGGAAGTTGAATAGGACAAACTGACACCTTCATGCTGCAAATTGAGCGAGACAATTTGACACTCTATATATCTATTTTTACGTGTTATCGCCACATTGTAGACTTTTAGATTCACCACCAGACAAGGCAGTGGCATAAGTCTATCTGTCATTTATCTTATCCCCTGACAGCTAATTAAGTAGATATTCATATATATAATATAACATTGGTATCTTCTGTTTCCATCTGTCTTTCTCCGTCCATTTCCTCTTTGTATTGTATGCATAGTTTGACATTTCATCTTTTAGCAATAAAACTCCTTTTTGCGCTGATGTGTAGCCGTGTATCACGAAACTTGCTGCTTCATTTATGATATTCTGATATGGCTTTTACAAAGACCCTTTTTTCCCAAAAAATTCTACTGCGTATGTTTTCTCGATTCGTCGCTCAAGCAACTTCATTCTGAATTATCTTAGTTTATTGGGAAAATGGCAAAATGGTGCTGTGTATTTTGTCAATGGCAAAAAAGTGCAGTGAACTTTGATTTTTTGTGCAAAATGTGTATATTTGTACAAAAATGATGAAATTGTCCCTGAAATTAAGAATTAAGTTTTTTTATAAAATTATTAAAAAATAATTTTTAACAAAAATAATTTAATTAAAAAACTAAAATACAAATTTTAGTTAGAAATATATTTTAGAAAAACTTTTTTTATCATAAAAAATAACTCTTAATTTTAAGGGAAATTTCGTCATTTTTGTACAAATACACACACTTTGCACAAAAAATCAAAGTTCACATCACCCTCTTGCAAAAGTGTGATAGTATACAACATGTTTTTGCCATTTTCCCTAGTTTATTTATCAAGAAGGCAACGATCAAATTTTTGCCTACCAATCCAATAGAGTAGAATATTACATTTCATGTTTACTTGTATGATTCCCTGTAATGTTTCTGATATAATATATTGCCTCTTCATCAAAAATATTTCCTCGTGCTGACATGTCTATATATTTATGAAAATTAATGTTTCATTCGTGACTCCCTTAGCATTTCTCTGTGTATGTGTATGAGTGTGATTTTTGAGAATTTTCTACACCGTGCGTACTTGTTATTAAAAAAACACGTAGAGTTTTGGTCAAGTTGTTGCATAGCAGTAGCGTAGAGAAAAGGGTAGATTGCAAAAAGTGGCTATGAACTTATTATTGTTTTTGCAAAATGTGTACATTTGTCAAAAATGCCCTTACATTTTTTTTGTTTGTGAAAACTAAAATAAAAATAATGTTTTTCAACTCGAGCTCACCGGTTTTTCTCTTTACTCCAAACTCGACTAGATTTGAAGTCTCATGGAAGAACATAAATGGCGAGCGAGAGAATAAAAAAATCAATTTCAGGGGCATTTTCATCATTTTTAGACAAATGTACATAATTTGCAAAAAATTGGCAAGTTCATGGCACTTTTTGCAGTTTACCCTAAAGAAAATTTCTTGGAGGAAATAGGTTGAACACATTTTCATGAAATAGTGTACTGATTTGTTTCCCTGTATGTTCAATATTGGTTGGTTTCACCAGGTATCGGCGGCTATCATGTTCGACAGGGGTGTCTCATCCTGCTTAAAGTACCTCGAAGCCGTTCCGTGGTCCGAGGACGAAGAGGAAAAGTTGAGGACCTTGTTTGGTAGGATCCCATTTGATAACGACGCAACCGGTAAAGACATCATGGCGAGGCTATACATGCCCGACGACGCGACGACGTCAGATTCCCAGGAGAGCCTGGCGAAGAAGCTTGTGTGGTCCATCACCGGTTGCGTCGACAACAACGCGAGGAACGAGCTCAAGTCGCTGGTCAAGGGCCTCCTGTGCAGGAGCTCGGTCTACGAGAAGGACCACCAGACCGACGATCTCAAGGAGGGTCTCTACGCCACGTGCCGGAGCTGCCTCGACTCACTGGTCCGTCTCTTCGAGGGTGCGGGGGATGAGAGCGAGAACGAGAGGCCTCTGATCGAGCGGGTCTCGAGGCAGGTCGACAACGTCACCTGGATGGTCGAGATCTTGCTCGACTGGCAGCTGGCGGAGGAGTTCGTTGATGTATGGGCGAGTCAAGCGGAGTTGCTCGGGAAGCACGAGACTGCCTCTCCGATGGTCAGGTACGAGGTCAGCCGGGTCTCGGCGGTCCTGTTCATGGCGATGGGGACCCGGAAACTGCAGTGCCGGTCCGAGTCGAGGGCGAGGCTGATGAGATCGTGGTTCGGCCCGATGCTGGCGGATTTCGGGTGGCTGCAGAGGCGGAAGAAGGGGCTCGACACGAGAGCGTTGGAGGAGGCTATGGGCCTGACGCTGCTCACGCTCCCTCCGAGCCAGCAGTACGCGCTGTTCATGGAGTGGTTCCGGTGCTTCTCGAGGAACGGGACCGAGTGTCCGAACCTAAGCAAGGCTTTTCAGGTGTGGTGGCGCAGGTCGTTCCTGAGAGGCCCCGAGTCCAGGTAAATTCATTTTAATGAACGATCAATCGTCTCTAGATATAGTAGTTGTAGCGTAGGTGTTAAAGAGATTTTCTGAAGCGAATCTATGTAAGTCAATAACGTAGTGGAATAGTCGTGCGCGGGCGAATTCTATGATGTTTATGTGTAAAATCTTCGTGTATTGTCGCCTGTTGTTCGAGCATCGCCTTTTTTTTATGGCTCGAGTTGATTCGGGGTCTTTTTTTCCATGGATGGTGATTGTATCTGCTGTTGTTGTTGCTGTGGTTCGAAACCATGTATTTGCTTTCAGGTTGGTTTTTAACAATGTGGTTGCTCTGGAAGGCTTTTGTTGAATGAGAAATGTGTTTTGTTCTTTTTGCATTGTTGAAAGTGTTTGATCTGTGTCGTGTTCAAAATCTTGAAGCTACAGGTCTCAATTTTGACTGCCAAGTGAAAATGTGAAGGAATCAATGTGTTGGTTAAGTTTTTGTGCTTGATGCAATTGCAAGTATGTACGAAATGTCTGTTTTGTTTGAATTTCATGTCTAAAAATACTTTTTGTTTGTTTATATTTGATATTTAAAGTATCTATCTTGTTTAGTCTTAGGTCGATATGCCTTGAAATGTTTGAGAAATTGTTAGGTGCTAGTCGTTCGGCAGGTCCTTCAAAGGACCAGTCAAATTTTTATTTTTGTATTTTTTTGAAATTATTAAAAATATTAAAATGCATATACAGTAAACATATTAAAATAAGTAGTTTAATATTTGCCACATTTTATATACTTAAATATACGTATCAATTAATATAAATTATTTTAGTTTTAAATATTTTCCACTTTTTTTAATATTAGTTGTCTAAACTTGCTTTAGATCCGACTTAACCTGCGTAAATTTGACATAATCCGCCTTCAATAAATAGATTATGAAAAATCGGGTAAGTGTTGTAAAAGTCCTTGACTACGCAGTGGACTTGTTCGATTTTTACAACACTGATGTCTAGTCATCCGAAGAAAAATAGGTCTGCAATATGTAAGAAAATGTGTTTTGTTATTACTTTACTGTGAGTGTGGGGCTGAAACCGTTAGAATGTCATATGAAAAGATATAGATTAAAAAGATCTTAGATGGTATTACATGGACAATCACTTGTCTGAACAAAAATTGGTTAATTGCATTTGGGTTTTTGACAATTGACTTGTATGAGTTTATACTACAATCATAGATTGACAATATAGTTGCATTTTTTCAAATGTGAGACATTAAAAAACCCTCAATGTCCTCAACAGAGGAAGGTACTTTCAGAACAAGAAAAGCATAGTTACTTACATGAATCAGAATCATTCAATTACACAAAACACATGTATCCCCAAAACAATTCATTGTCCTAATAAACCCACAAGAAGAACCCATGATCCTGTTTATACTTCAATGTACTTCTCGATCGTGGCGGTGAGGGTCGATTTTGGGACGGCGCCAATGACGCTCTCCTTCTTCTCGCCGTTCTTGAAGAGGAGGACGGTGGGGATGCTCCTAATGCCGCACTGGGTGGCGATTGTGGGGCAGTCGTCGGTGTTGACCTTGTAGCAGGCAAGCTTCCCGGCGTACTCCTTGGCGAGCTCGTCGATCACGGGGGCGATCATCCTGCACGGGCCGCACCAGGGCGCCCAGAACTCTACCAGCACCGGGGACTCGTTGGCTATAACCTGACTGTCCCAGCTCGAGTCTGTCACTACCAGCACTGTTTTTTTTTTGTTTGTGGCAAAACAAGAATAGAGTGATTAGAGTTTTGTGAGCAATTGGTGTCATTTGATGTAATGTTTTATGTTTTTTTTCTTTTCATTTTCACTGTTTTGTAATCAAAACTTGAATTCTAGTGATCAGGTTTCGAGTCTCAACGATGTGTTATATGCTAAATGGGAAATTCGTAAGTAATTAAGAAACTTGACAAGTTGATTCCGTGAAATCTCTGTCACTTCACCCATAACTTTTGGTTTCATAAGAAAGGAGTATTCTATCAGTTGTGTTCGTTTCAACTAGACTATGTTCTACGTTTAGGGCTACCGAAAAGTAAACGAACCGACTTGATTCGGTTCAAAACCGAACCAAACTGAATTTCATCAGTCTAGTTTTAGTTTATAAAATAAGAACCAATAAAAAACGAACCGAATCGAAAATCGAACGATTTGGTGACATGACTCATTTTAATTAGTCGATATTTATTAATTGGGCCTAAAAAGATTGGCTTGACAAAAAAAAAATCAAGACCAGTCCAAAATGTGAGAATTTCATGAAAATTTGTTCAAAAAAATCCAACTGAGGATCGGTCAATCAAATATCAAGTCAAAATAATCTAAAATGTGAGAATTCCATGAAACTCGGTTCATAAAAAATCAAACCGAACTAAACCAAATTCCATTGAATCATTGACTAACATTCTTGGTACATAAACAGTACTGTTATGAAAAACGCGAGGCACTAATTAGACAGATACAAACTAATATGAGTACACGGATGCAAATCGATAGGCTGAAAAGGATAGAGAAGGGTTTTGATATACCTTCATTGGCAGCTCCCTGAGCTTTGCAGACAATGCTGGATTTGGGGCATCTTCTGGTAACCAAAGGAGTGAAAGAAGAAGAAGGCATTTTCAAGCCTCTGGTACAAGCAGCAGGAGCAGGAAGCAGATTGAAGGACTTGTGCATGGTGCTCAGGTTCATGCAACCATTGGAAGCCATTTTCTTCTCCTTCTCTAAATTGTACTTCTCTTGTTTAAGTCTCTGTAGCTGAGGAGGAGAGTAGAGGAGGAGCAGAGAAATATGATAAGGTAGATTATTTTTTCTGGGTTTTGAATTTTTGTATATTTTTAATGATTTTTCTTTTTTGCTTCGTAGTGGATATGTTGGAATGTAAGGTGCTGAGGTGTTGAGGTGCTTATGTGGACCAGAATTGTTTTTGGAAATCTTAATATCTCTCTACAACGGATTTGTTTCTTCTTCCTCTCTTTATATATCTCACACCACACCACAAAACATGACTGGCACTAAAATTTTCTACTCAATAGTAAAGAATATGAAACACAAGCCAAATAATTTCAGAGACATATGTTGGAATATACGTAATAACATAAAATTATCGGTTGGAATGAAGAGAGCAACATTTCCACAAGGTAGGGAAAAATAATTTTACACACCTTTGAATCACAACTAAAAGACATAATCAGTAGGACTGTTCTGAAAATACCTATGCCAATCCGCAAAAAACCCGAACAGGATAGAATTGAAGTAATTCGGTTCGATTTAATTAAAACTAACTGTAAATTAGTTTAAGTTTTGATTAGCAAAAATTGAACTGATAGAAAACAAAACAAAACCAAACATACAAACCAAGCTTCAAATATTTGAGTTTATTGTCATAAAAAAATTATTTGGCCAACAAATAATAAGTCAGAAAGCAAAAAATACATGAAAAATGTTGAAATAAAATTAATATAACCGAACCAAAAATTGGCCGGTTCAAAATCAAACCAAACCAAATTCTACCAATTCAATTCCGGTTTTAATTTTCTTAAAACCGACCTCATAGTAAAAATGGTAAAACAATTCTAGCTCCATGAATTATGAAGCTATTTTCACAATAGGAACTTGCAAAGACAACAACTTCTTGCAGAAGTTACAGTCCTTTCATTTATATTACATATCATATTAACATCTCTTTACACAAAATGTACAGTGAGACTAACTGTAAGCAATAGTCTAGACAACTAATCATAGAGCTATAAACTCAAATTCTCTGGTGACACTAAGTACAATGACAGTTCTGTGAAGAAGCCAAACCTGCGAGTTTTTGGTTACTTGTTCTTCTTTCCACCGGCGAGGATCCGTTGGATCTGGAGGCCTCTGCTGAAGGCTTGGTTGAAGAGAAGCCTGGTCTGGAACTCGGAGACAAACGGGAACCAAGCTAGAATGGCGATCGGGGCGAAGATGACGAGCCCCATTAGGTACTCGTACCCTCTTGCCAAGGCTTTGATCGACCCCCACATTCCTATGGCCTTCGTCACTGGCCTACACGCTTGTGCTATCTGCGCAACGGGAAGGGTCATTGTTAAGTACAATATCAGAATGAGAATGATCTGCATATGCATATGCATATTAGTATAACTTCCAGATATGCAGGATTGTGATGGGGAGCTTTTAGGTGGGAGTTAGCTTTACCAAAATACGCATGATGAAGGATCGATAATACTTATAAACTTACTTTTTTTTATACGTGAGGCCTAACTTGAACATAAATCACAAAATAATAAATCTCTAACTAGGTCTAATCGGGCAGAAATAATAGAAGAAAAATTTTGACTCTACATTTTCCCCAAGTAGGTGACTTACAAGGCATCAAATTATGTGTTTCATGAGAGATAGAACTCATAATGATCAATCATACAAAAAAAGCGTGTCTTCGCATGTCTACAAACGGCTTAGAAATCAATTTTAGCTATCCAAACCGGAGAATTTGGGGATAAGTAATGCCAACTTGGGCAGAAATAAAAAAAACAGTAAATCTAAGTAGGTCCATTTGGACAGAAATAAAAAGAATGAAACACAATCCGGATAGATGACCCACCAAGAACCGAATCTAGTTTGTTGACTTTCTTAATGACTACCTATACATATACATGGAAATTAATCAATTTTGGGGTCAATTTAGGCGTTAACGATTAAGGCAAGAAATTGACTTGATTTCTTGCACACTATGCATGATCTCCGTCAACATAATTCTTGCGAGAGATATAACCCATCTTGACCAATCAGACAAAAAACACATGTGGGAATGTCTACATGCGAGAGATATAACACATGCTTGACCAATCAAAACCCGGGAATTTGGGGTTAAGTAATGCAAAGGTGCATGAAAGCATAGTGAAAAGATGAGAAATAAGTGAAAGATGAGAAAAAAGAAGGGATCAAATATGGGGAACATACTTGCAAAAGTGCCCATCCCGTGGGCAAGAAGGCCAGTAGACTAGAGAAGATGTCTCCGACTGTGAGGGTGAGGAATGTGAACATAAGGATAAGAGCAGTGATGAATCCGACGAAGAGACACAACTTGAGTAGTCTGAACAACAGCTGAAAATCCGCACTGAACTTCTTTCTCCCCATTGATACGATCTGTATTTACCAGTATTGATCCCGAGATCAGGCTTATAGCAGTATGAACAAAATTCAGATGATCTCTTACAGAAATTCTTTTAAGACTGAGAGAACAATACCTTTAAGATGACCACCACAGCAAGAATGACCAGCCAAGAAAGACCATAAACCTGGAATAACAAAACAAGGTTAGACAAAGTATTATGGTAGCATTTCATCAGAGGGACTTACAACTTAAAAGTATGGTTTTGGGTTTCTATTCGAGATCAGAAACCAGAACCTATTCCACTGAGAGTTTGATATGATACCATTTCAAATTCTTCGGTAAACTAACAAGATATAGAGAAATTGTAGATTTAACCAAATTCAATCATGAATAGTGTAAGATAGTTAAACTGCAAACCAAGCTTCTAAAACTTGGTATTGGGGAGAGCTCGGTGAGGCGAAAAATAAAGAGTAATGAGAACTTAGAGAGAAATCGACAAAACTCTAGTATTATATATACACATAATTCACATGAATGAGAGAAAAATAACAATATTTTAGTAAAACAAGATATTTTTGAACTTGGTTAAAACAAAATCACAAAATCGAGCTTGGAACACTGCATGCAATATTTTAGCATAGTCGAGCCCAAAATTATGATACTCAACTTGCCGATCAAAAAAAACAAAATCACAAATTATAGAACAATTTCAAAGTATATGTAAAAATAAAATTTGACCCTGTGAAAGGTCAATAAAACTAAACCACCAAGTACGAGTTTTATCAAGTTTTCGGAGAGAAATAGTGAAGAACTCGGGAGTTTTAGAGCACTGCAGGCAAAAGCTAAAATCTGAATCTGTTCTTTTTTCAAATCGTAAAAGATCGTTTTAAGATAATGTTTCGAGTACTGAAAACTATGACAGGAAGGTCCAAACTTCTAGTGGAAGACTGGCAGGTAACTAAAGTAAAACTAACTATAGTTATTGAAAAACTGAAACATTGAAGTAGATATTAGTAGAGAGAGAGAGAGATCAGATACTCACCATGATGCTTGTATTGTGATTGGTCACATGGAGATGATAAACAATTCCATACTGATAGAGGAAGAACCGTAAAGAAAGAACAATCTCCCAGAACCGTCCTAAAATTCCAGTATGCAGCAGATGCTCTTGTTCCTCATTCCACCATGACTCCCAGCTCTTGTTCGCTGGAACACCGATACCGCCTCCACTATTTATCCACTTCGCCCAGTCCTCCCAGTCTTCTACTATCTTCAGCCATTCAAAACCCGAAGGATTGAAAAGAAAAGGAGCGAACAGCCAAGAGACGATCATGAACCAGATCGAGCCTGTGATGAGTATATAAGCTACATCATCGGTAAAAGCTGAACCGTAGAATTGGTAAGATATGAGCAATATCATAAGCTCCAGTCCCTTCACGAAATGGCTCCTCGAGTACATCCTGTAGTTGTCTGCAAACTTCTCGTGGCGAACCACGAAGCCACGCCCGGTTGGCCTGTACTTTGCTCCACCGTGGAGGATTGTGCGGCCGAAGTAATGGACCTTAGTTCCGAGAGAGAAAGTGAAGAACACGGCTGCTAGCTGAAGCTGCATGATTATTAAATCACTTAAAGCGGTTCTGAAGCCTCTCTCCAACCCTATCTCCATGATCATAGGCAAGGTCATCAACAGACCGAGCTGAACGACAGACTCTGAAGCCATGGCTGCTCGTAAAGGGTCGTCTCTTTTATTCCTAGCACGCTTGAGTATTGCTGCCTCCATTCCACTTAATGAGAGGTAGAGTTTTCCGTACAAGAAGACATAGACTGTGAGGACAACCAACTGCATAATAAAACGTAAATCACAAGTTAATCAATGAAAAAGCTAAGTTTTTACTTGGAATCTTTGTTTTGTGTAATAAATATTACCATGGCGCTGATGTAAAATCCAGTTGTTGTGAAATAGCATGACAGCATGCGGAAGAAGTCGAAGCGATGGCCTAAGCGATAGATGTCTCTACTCAGTGTCTGCTCTCCATTACCGCAGGCTACTTTTGCTTCAAAGAGTGAGATTTGGTTAAGGCCAACATCTCGGCCCTTCCCCACTTGGATATACTCATGGTGAGTTACATTTCCTCTTCTCAGTGTTGAGTTGAAACCTAAATGCGGTAAATATGTAAGAAGTAACTATATTATAAATATACCTGTCATGGTGGATGTATCAAGAAATCTACCTGCAAATATGTCCTCGCTTAAGTTGATGCCGCGAGAACCCTTGCTGATGCCACCGCGGGTAATGTGGAAGAGTCTATCGAAAACATCTGGATGGCCATAATGGAATCGGACCCTAAAACAAACCAAACAATATGATAAAGCCGTAAAAATTAAAGATGAAAACTAGAAAGATACATTCTGACATATGATGGGTGCTATATTTTACAGGCAAACAACAACAATACTTGTCGGTTTCAAATGGAAAAACCAAGAACCGGTATTCAAAAACTTAACGTGGAACTTCTAGAGGAAACCAACGACGACAAGCAGCAAACAGAAGCAACCCAGAGTATAAGTATATGACTCAGTAAACACCCTACAACAAAACTTCCCTCTCCTCCAAAGAGCTACCGGCACCGTGATATATAGGTGGTTTGGTTCACATAGCATCTAATGCCGCACATTATAGATCAACAAAGGCGTTGATAAGTATGAATTCTAGTAAACTCAATGATGTCTATCAAATAAACTACACTTCTGTAATCATCTAAATCATAATTAAGTACACAATTTTGTAAAAATTAGTCTAATAATTGTGAGAAACCATACTTCAGGGGTCTTGCAAGAACTCTTTGACCAATGGTGACAAAGCTTGTTTCTTGATTTGACATGAACCAAGCGAGAGAAGAAACACTGCAAAATAGATGTAAGTATATCAGAAATAAGCATAATTACAGCTTACAAAAAGAAGAAAAAAGTAAAGCAGTATCTACCTGCCAGTAAAGATGTGCTCACGAACACCTAAAATTGAAGGTGGGCGCAAACCATGATTCTCGTTAAATTCTTCCAGCAGGTTGCGCATTTTAAAAGCTTCTTCCAAATAGTTGTCCTACAATGACGCACTAACCCATCAGAACTCACCAAAAGAAATCTAGAGTGAAAATGTGGTATAGTCAAATTTGTATAAACTTGCTTGATTCATGTCAATGGCCTGAAGAGCTTCCCCTCGAGTAAAAACTATGGCATGGTTCTGATTTTCAGGCTTTCCTTCTCCCACCTTCGCCGAACCAGGCAATTTGATACGAAAGATTTCCTTGAGAGAAACGAAGAAAAATCAGTGTTTTGTACTTCAAAGTCGACATGGTTATTTTAAGAAATTAGATTTGGAAGCAAGATTACCTGATCAAGATTTCCAACTGCTTTGACCAACACCGAATAATAAACTTTCTGCCCATTCCCGTTACTGTCTCTTTCTTCAAGTTCATCAATGTATGCCACGCGTAGAGAGGGATTGCTGTGTTGGAAGCATCATGAATCAAAATATTGTACAGAGGAACTCAACAAATACTTGGAACCACAAATGACGAATTTATCAGATGATAAACATACTTAACCATCAAGTTCAAAATGTCCGTGGCACGGCGATCTCCATTCCGCTTCTGTGCACCATAGTTCTGGCATGTAGCGATGTATGTGAATTTCATGTCAGCAACAGCGTCTAGTTGAGCAAATGTTGATCTCTGACTTTTCTTTTCTTCCTCTGATGGCGCTGAAATGGCTTTGTAGCCTTCTAGCATTTCTGTATGCACAATTGAAATAGAGGGAAGTATACTTAAAATGAACACACATTTATCGGGACAAAGGTGAAGAGAACTCAAGTGTATCAGAGCCTAAAATAACACGTCTAGACGACTTGTGTGTTCTTAAATATCCAGAATTAGAGAATTTCACCTCAAAATCCATATTCATTAAATCCTAATGTGGTTAGAAGTAGGACGCTTGAGCTATAGAGCATGGAATCACAGATCATGCATCTTTTCATATAAGTTTTGGTAACAAAATATAATTCACTAAGAATTCCTTGGCAGTGTGAAGGTACTTAACTTGAAGGAGAAGAAGATACAATCTCATGCATCCAATTTGAATATATCATTCATTTAATTCAGCTCAAGAAGGCTATAATACTCTTACCCTTTTCAGAAGCCATGTCGAGGAAAGCTTGAAGCCTCAAAGCCCGTCGGTAGTACATCATCCCTCTAACTGCAGTGCAACTAATCATTAGTAGCAGTGTAACTTGGGCGAAAATTCAGATATCCAAATTACTTTATGCATCTTTACCAGTCCTGCTGAGGGTTTGTCCTCTTAAAGAGGCCCAATGGCGAAGTTGCAAGATGTTCTCTTCATTTTCCCAAATTTGACTGTCCTTGCAATTAAGCCGCTCTACGAAGTTATTCCATTCATCTGACAAAAACCAGAACAAGTTACTAAACCAGGCTGATATAAAAGGTAATTTAACACAGTACAACTAAACCTACTTGAAGCCTATCAACCTCAACCTCAAGTACATATCAAATTTATCTGTGAATTTTTAGAAAAGTGACTCTCCCTCGGTCACTTTTCTAAAAATTCAGCACCTTGGCTTATCCCTCCACTTGCTGCACAGATCCGATCCGTCTCTTATTCGTCAAATTCTAGCCGATTGGAGATCAAGTCCCCTTTCTCGCGACCCAGCTTCCCTTAGCTAGCTGGGACTTAGTTCTTTGTAATAGCTATGAGTTTTGGTTTTGGTTTTGGTTTTGGCTTTGATTTTCGGGTTTCTTCCCCTTTTTGTCCTCTTTGTTTTCAGCTTTCAATAATATTTCTCGCTTTGCTGATAAAAAAAGTAAATATCAGCAATGTTACGGACCTGGGAAGATCTTCTGCAAATAGTATATGATTGACACGCCATCTTCATTCTCCATCTCAAGATCAGATTTAGAATAAACCGTCTCCTCACTGTAGTATGGAGTCATGACACTACCAATGGCAAGAAACATAGTTATGATATGATTAAATGTTAGCATAGCAGACCTTACAAATTCCTAGCTTTCTATAGATAAATATGTAGAATGCAGACCTGAAGGAAAGCATTTTACGGACTCGAGGAGGAGATGGCATATCCATAAACAATGAGTTTGTAAAGAATGCAATTCTTCTTTGTGCTTCAAGGTTTGTTGGTACATCAGTGGCGGATTCTTTTACCGTCAAAAGGAGATAGAGGCGTTTAATCTGAAACAACAGTAGGCGGACAGGGAAATGCAATACATGTAAGGAAACTTAATGATTTATCTAGTATAAAGTTTATACCTACATTTTACAATCAGGTTAATCCAGATTATGCGGGCTAGCAAGTACCTGTTCTTCCCATTGTGGTGTAACCACTGGAGGGAACACTATAGCAGGCTTTGGATCGATGCCAGCAAAAAGTTGCCGTCCAGAATCCTTGCTACTATGACCAAGTTCTACCACTTCGCTGAAAAAAATCATAGAAGAGAATGACAAAAATGTTGTTAACAAGACATAGTAGCATTGGCTTTATAACAACCCAACTAAAACACAACAAAGTTCACTGACCGGACTTCATTCACCATCAAATCAGTGGTTACTACTTCTAACATGTCTTGCAGTAACAAGACCACTGAGTCCCGCTTAGATGAATTTCCATCTTTCTGTAGCATGAAAAGAAAGTGGTAAGTTGTTTTTTATTTCTTTTAAAGCTGAAAGGAAGCACAACCTTATCATAGATAGCAATGAACAAGCAGTATGAAAATGTAAAAGCCAAACTGCATATTCGATTAAAACTATATAGGGGCGGCTCACCAAGATTCCCACGAGCTCAACGATTTTTCGTACGAGTACAGGTAAATAAGCCATTCTGAGATTTGCAAGAAATGTATTCTTTGAGATGTTGCTTTCAATCTCTTTAATGATAATGCCTATAATCCTGTTACAAGAGTGTATGAGTTAATCAGAAATCACTTTCCTTTTGCAATAGTCTATGCAGAAAAAAAAATCAACTGTATAGGCAATTCTACTGAAACTTTGACATGTCACACACTTGTAGGAACACAATAGAATTGAGGTTTGTTTGGACACTCTTCATAAAACTATGTGAAATAAACTAATCAATGATGACCAATAAAATATAGGTCGACCATACTTTATGGCAATATGTGTGAATAATAACCTTTTCTCAGTTTCTCCAGCCACCAAAGCATTCAAGACAATTTTAAATGACTCATAGCACTCAATGACTGCACATTTCATATATTCATCAGCACATATACGTTTCCAAAGATCAGAGTCCTTGGATCGAAATTGAACTGCCATATCAACTGCTATTGGGATCTGCAAGGGTAGACAAGCATCAGCATATGAACAATTGTTCACACATGACAAATTCTGAAAGGGAAATAGCTGACCTTGCTAGTAAGCAAAAACGGGGGCCACTGAATCAGCTTCAAGCTAGGATCAGATGAATAAGGTACCAGCAATAGATCCATCTCCCTGGATAAAAGGAACGCCTATTTCAGTTTTAATTGTATGATGATATAAATAAATATTGGCTGAACAAAACAATAAGATAACTTTGTTTGAGGAGCCTTTCCTATCATTTATGAGATCTTCTTCGCGAAAACAACACATTATTTCATTCCATAATTGAGCAAACTTGGCAGCTTCATATCTCCTGCTTGCCGTAACCTATAGATGCACGATATTATAATTGTTGTATACATGTATAATGAAATTGAAACTACAATGTGGTTATATATAATTATTTTGGAAGTGAGGATGCAACCTCAGCAAAACGCTTTGAGAAAGAAAACCCCCTTTTCTTTGTATTGTCAGAAGGCACCAAACAATTGTTAAAAGCACCAGGTAAGGATTGGAATCGTGAACGTAGCATGGCCAGTGTTCGTATCTGTCAAGATGAGACAAAAAAAAGAGACTATATAAAAGTTTCACTTTTCCAGTAAGGCAATAATTAGCACTTCAATTGCATTTAAAAGAAACAACCCTACATTCAGTGACTCTTTACGGTAAAGATGTCCTAGATAACCATGTTTTAGACAGATAGAATATAATCAATGTCATCACAGTGTGAAAATTAAAAGTAACTTGGAAAACCAACCAAATGAGATACCATTTAACCAGGTAGCCCAACATGGTTTGCACAAACAGTATGCATTTACCCCTAAAGAAGAATAAAATTGAAGACTATTATGCAACAATGCTACTCATTACTTATGGTCTCACCTCCCATACCAAAATCATCCCAGAATTGTAATTGAACCATGTAAAAAGAACAGCAAATAATGAAAGATCAATAAGGATGTTCATATGAATCAATCGAGGGTATGCATGCATGTACTAAGTTACAGATATAACATCTCTAGACATGAGAGCAGAAGTGATTCTGAGAAGAGAAAAAAAAGAAGCATTAGGAACCTATTACCTCTCCTAAATGATCAAAGGCCCCTTCAACGCCACCATACAAGGTCGAGAAAATGGCATACCAAATTTGAGAGTCCATAAAATAAACCTGCATTAAACATGAAAGCCAAAGTAAGACACCTTATGTATGATAGTTTAAGGCGTCCACAGCATGAAAACCTCATAAAGTAGCAGTATATCAACTCATGTATGGAGCTATCATTGTAAGGTACCAAGATTACTGGCGCCCAGAGAGCCAGAACAGCTACAAAGTTGCGATTAGCTGCATTGCAAAAGGATTTTGTTACATAAAAAAAAATTAAGTTTGAAAAGGGTGAAAAGGAGGCATAAACGTGTAAGTACCATCTGGGAAAAATTCATGCCAAGCATACTTGATATGACGAATTCTCATTATTTCTTTGGTTGGCCTCACAAGAGGTTTTATCTAAGGAAGAGAGGAAAAATGAGCAAAGGGAGAATCCAAAAGATCTTCACATCAACCTAGGAAAACTTCCATGACAAATAATACAAATTATATACCTGGACAAAATAACTGAACAGAAATTTGCAGGTAAGAAGTAACACCCAAAAGATAGTATACCTGAAATTTAGAATAATATTAAACTCTGAAACAACTTTAGTGAACCAAAGAAAAAATGAAGATTGAATGAGTAAAAATAATGAGTATTCGTATTCGAACTCACTTTATAAGTGCAAACTGACTTTCCTGCATTCCCCTTCCAATATAAATTCTTGGCTGCAAGTGAATAAAAAAAATTGTTGAAGAGATCAAATGAGATATATCTGTGGTTCAAGGAAAAAAATTGAGAGGGGGAGAGAGAGTCCTGCATCTGGTGACACAACCATTACTTCCAACCAAAACTGAAATTGGTAAACCAGTACAAAGGTATATCCGCAATTTACTTGAATGAATAAGCATCATGTTTATGATTAGTAACCAAAGTGGTCTTCTCACTTATCACCTATGGCTTTGAGCTTCTCCACTGAACTCTTATCACTATGTTCGATCTAACCTATTATATTCCAAGCATGGAACCACGTACATGCAAAACGCATAGTCAAGATTCTCATTATTATTCCTATGAACAATCATTTGTAAACTTATGGCTTTGTTTTCGTATTCAGACACTAAACTTCTCTACAAAATTCAGAGCAAACCATTATTCGATCCGCCACAAAATAAGTGTCCAATATGACTTTTACAAAGAGTCAACATTTAAATTGAAGTCATTGATTTTCCACCCTTTAGCATCATGTGTCCACCACTCAAGTTGTTATTACTGCTTTATGAGGGGATACTATTAGTAACCCAAACCTAATGAGCCAAATAAAATGGAAATAACACGCTTATTTTTAGCAAAAAAAAGGCTCAGGTTCTCGAGGAAAACTAGATTATAATTTAGTAAGCAAAACTTATGTAGAGGTTAAAGTTTGGTACTCTTCTGCCTTACATTCATTTTCACCATGTTTAAAATGATAATAAAAATAATTGTCTGTTTTCCTTTTTCAACAATGAGTAGTTATTTCTAATAATTAATTTAGAGTTATGCACAGAGTTTGCAACAAATCAAAATATGGAAACTTGAGTTTTCTCCAACTTAGCTTGAAAGTATAAGTGCCAATAAGAGCACCAGTTAATACTATTGGGGATTAAATCTGCATTCAAGGTTTCACGGAATGGGGAGATGTTATAGTCCCGGGCTTTGGATCAGGTTATGGTCTTGTGTTGATAGGTTGGTTTGTCAGAAAGAACACTGATCTCTGGGTTCGTTTAGAGGGAACACCGATCTCACACAGTAACACTTTGTTTTCTTTAATTCATTGATGATTTATTGATCCTCCTCTTCAGGTATTTATAGCCTGAAGCAGTCCAAAACTAACAACCCAATTGATTAACTATGAAATTTAAAACTCAAATCTAAGAAATCAAATAACAATATATATCTAACTAACCCATCTCATTCTTACCCCCTACTGTTTTTGAATTGATATTGTTGGGATTCCTAACAGGAGACTATGCCACTTAACATATGTTGTGACACAATACGCTGAACATAATCTATCCTCTCCATCTTATAAAAACATTACCCGTTCCTAGTTTACCATAGTAAAGAACAAAAGAATCAGACTGAAACATACTAGAGATGAAACAAAACATAGCTCAACATAACATTATATAGGGAAGGGCAAGATAATGGAAGAAAGAAGAAAAGGCATATTAAGATGGATACCTGCGACCACCACAAGAGGAACCTTATGATAAGCCAGTCTGAGTTCTCGATCCAACGTCGGAGCATCGGAAAAATGAAGAACACAACTCCTAGTGCATTTGGAAGCAAATATACCCCCACAGCCAGTAAATATAGTGATCGACTACCCCTTACAGGACCAGTGAATGGGAGCACGTCTCTGAGTTCTTTACGGGCCACAGCAGAAGAGTGAACATAAAGTACTGGAAGAATAATGACCCATGCAAAACTGACAATGATCTTGAGAATGATTCGTAGAACATCAGTGAAGCTCCACCTATGATATCCCGGAAAGTTAACAACAAGATCCAAAATACCTGTCACAGATGAGAAAGAGGAAAAACGAAATGAGAAAGCACAAATAGAGACCTTGACCATGATTCAGTTTTTGAAACTACAAAGGAAAGCAAAGAGGTTTATAATAGCTTCACATATGCAAAATAATGAGATGTCCTTTGTGATTATCATCAACCTTCAAAATTTGCCATTATATCAACATAAGATAGCACAGAAGAAAGGTCAGAAAGCCCAAAATCAGAGCAAACATGTTTAATGCTTGATTTTCAAGACCCTTTAAGTCTGATTTGATCTAGTAGTTTTCAATTGGAAAAGTCCTCCAAATAGCTTGTTCACTTATGGAGCTATACCAGAACATATGTTTCTTAAACTTTTGAATTAATTATAGTCAGACTTCTTTTTTTCACAAATTTAAGTAGTTTCACTCTCGTATCATACTTTGGATGAAGCGAAGAAAAGCTGCTGTGATGAAAATGCTGGACAAATTATACAGAACTTGATAATTCCGTCGTGAAACATTTGTTAGATCAGCTCCAGTCCATGCAATAATGAGCATTGCCTGCAAGAGTGGAACTCACATATTAGATATGAGCACATGATCCATGCAGGGGGTGTACATATGTACTCTCAATTTACAGTTTCTACTAAGTACCTGTAAAGCCATTATATAAAATGTCCAGAGTCGATCAAAACTTCGGAAGATATGCCAAAACGTTCTAGTCTCAACGAAATTTGATTTGCCTATTTTTCCTGGTTTCTTGTTAGAAGATTTTTTCCCCTGTTACATAAGTTACTGTTATGGAAAGAAGTGATGAACTAATTGGAATGATATCTTCAAAAAAGTTAAATTAGAATATAATTAGTACCTGCTTGATATTACGCGTTGATTTGAAAAAATCACCATCATCACGCATAGGCCAACCAAGAGAGAAGCAATCAGGTGACCTAAATAATATAACATGTCAAATTAGATCATATGGAAAGACTACAAACTTAGATTTACAAACAATGTTCTACAAAAACTTAAGTGTTACAAAAATACAGACCAGAAATATTCATTTAGGTCATCATAATTGCACCAGGCCGAGTGGGGAGCTTTACCATTTTGGCTTTCCTTTGCTTCCTGGTGTGGCATAAACACATTTTGTCATGTCCAGAACAGATAGACCACAAGTTCAAGCACAGTATAGCTGTTTGCACTACTATATACCTTTGTAATTACTTGATAAATGGGTGTAATAACCTTCCGTAGATAAGCCTCATCATCTCCGCCATATGAAGGCTTGATGTTTTCTCCAGTAACAATGCTGACATTTCCAGCCAACAGGCCATGGAGTTCATATGCCATCTGAGTGCAAAATGGAAAAGTGCTACTTAACATGCATTTTAATTTTCTATGGAAGCTAGTAGACATGTGAAAGATACATAAAAATCACAGCTCACATTGTGAAAAATGTAGCATAAACATTCTGGCATAAAGCGGACATTAGCTGCTTCTCCCCATACAAGAAGATATAGACCCATATATAGTATATTTCTCTGCTGCATTTCCTCCTGACTTTGAGGAAGCCTGCATAGCATATGAACTGTATATTTGAGCAAAAAATCTAAAGAAAAACAAATTCTTAAATGAAGTAGTATAAGAAAGAGGTGCGGTAACAGAAGTACATGCTTAAAATGTTATATCTCACCGTAAACTGTGTTTCCTTCCCAAAAATTTGCACCAACTTCTGTAATTCTTAAAAAGCTTGTTCATTACTGCATTAACAGCACGATCATCAAGCTGCAAGAGAGAAATGTGTTTAATACTTCAGTTACAGCTGACATGTTGAAGGACATACATGAGAAATATATGGTTTTTATGTACAACTCAAAACCAAAATTTAAAAATACAGCTGTTTTATCTAATCTGAATTTAACAAGTTAAACACACACACACTTGGTAAAAAGTTAAGACGTACAAATGAGTGCACATGTAGACACACAAGCACATAAACATCTAAAATGAACCATTTCATAGAGTTAGATGTATTATCATCCCGGATAAAATTTATATAACTTGAAAAGGAAACGTGTATAAAACATGAAGTGAGATATTGGTGCATGCCTGGTTGAGTGGTTCAGGCTTCGGGTTAAGCCTTACGTGACTGTTGGAAAGTAATAAAATCAAATGCTCCCTCTGGTTCCGGACATTGTCCCTCTGAAATCACCAAAAAAGAGCAATGAAGCACACTATCTGGGAGAAGCAACGGTAAAACATCAAATTTTCATTGAAGTCAATGGCTTGCCTGGAACCCATATACTGCCCTCAGCCAATCAAGGAGGTCAAGGTCTCCAGTCTTCTGCATGTGCTGCTCAACGTCAGCTGGCCAAGTCAATCCTTTTGTGTTCGATAGTGCAGAGACAGCAGCCTTAACCTGGTATGGTAACAAATGAAACAAACTGAACAAAGTTTCTGCAATGCATGAAGTTCAAATGGACACTTTTTCTTTGTTATATGATTTACTTCAACTTAGGCCAAGCAGAGAGTTTGTTGAGTTAATTCCAGAAATTTCTCAGAATATAAAGAGTCGTCCTATAATAGACCTCGAGATCCAAGATACTCAAGTAGTTGACAAAATAAGGGCACAGAAATTGCAGTACCTCTTCAAGCTGCATTATAGATTGAGAAGAACCAGCAGCATCCAGGGGAAGAATGTTATATGGCATGTAGATCTGCGTCTTTTCCTGGACATCTTTAGCTGCAGCAATAATCTGATCCCAAAAGCCACCAGTGGAGAGAAATCATTATAATGGTGGAGATAAACAATTATGTCATTTGTTATAGGGTCAGCAGGAAATCGAAATGTCTACCTCCGGAGAAACTTCTTCAACTTTCTCTGTCTTGTTAACAGCGCAGAGCACTTCAAATAGCACCCCAGCTGTCCGGTAGGCCTTGCCCAGTTGTGCCCTATCAACAGTTATGGACTGTTATTTTGCTGACTTAGTAACAATCAAGTTTGATAGCATTTCTTCTTCTTCTTACCATGAAAAGTACAATTAGAGCATGCAATAGTCAAAAACTAAAATTGTGATGTTCAGGGAGTATCTGTCATTTACCTATCTGATTGATCCTTTTTGTTGTCCAATGATCTGACATAGCTTTCATAGTATTGCGAATAATAATCCTCCATTTCCTGAGCATCCGTCTTCTTGGTCCGAGAGGCAAGACTGGTTGCATTGTCCTACAACAATTCATTCAAAAGCTTCAAATCAACAAAAATTGAAAATGAAAATGGTGAACATGCATTTTGATTATAAGACCAATGAGATAATAATATTAATACAAAAAATATAGAAACCTGCTGAATATAATCAGAAAAATCAACTGAATATGGAATTAAGAATTAACTAAACAGTGTAAGGGGCAAATAGTACGATTGATGACAATTATGCTTCCTATTTCTTTTAACCCGCTTACATATATGAATCAGTAGTTAGTTAAAGCTGAAGGGCGGGAAGCCAAGGAAGACTCAGTGCACTCCTAGCTTCCAAAAGCACAAGAAGGCTAAAAGAGGGAAATCGGCTATGACAGAATCTATGGGTACAAAAGGAAATGGGCAAAAATTGAGGAATAATTTTTTGGTACAGCAAAAGTGATTTTGTATAAAGTGGACAGTCTTAAAATCACATTTTTTTATTTCATTTCAATAAGGTTAAGGGATATAATTGAACTTCTAAAAAAAACTACAAGATTGAAATCAATAACCTTCTTCTGAAATTCCCAATAGAAGTATGAAACTATAATGGCATCAAAGTTCATAGATATTTACAACAACAAAAAGTTAATGGTGGCAAAATCAAATATAAATATTAGAAGGGATATTGAATTACCAAGGTATAGGACTTAATTAAAATAAAATGATACTAATAATGTAACTGTACAATTGGATTTGTGGTCCGATTTTGTAGAAATGGTTAAATATTGTCATAATGAAGTAAATAATAAAGTACCGTAAACAGTCAATCCTAAAAACTCTGGTTCTACAGAAGTAAAGTAATGTGTAGAATTAAAATGATTAGCAAACTACAAATTAATTAGTAATTAATGTGTTAATTACCCTCTCTAATCTTTGAAGCAGACCAGTCTTGAACTGGCGAACTCCACGTCCGCTCGAGTTCGGATCTAACCTGTGCGCCTTCTCGAACGCATAAAATCGACCTGCACACCAACCACAACAATGAACACACCAATAAAAAAACAGAAATACCTTCAGAAAACAAAAATCATAATACTCACAGAGATAGGCTACGCGAGGACGCCCATCGATCTCGTTGGCTACGCGAAGAATGGGAGCAATGGAGCCTAGTGATGCCGGAACGACGTCGTGGTCAAAAACCTCCATGGATACTGCAGTGGTGGTGCTCCGGGAGGACCGTCGCATCAGCGGAGTTTCGGGCTTCGACGGTTTGCCCATTGTTAACTAACAATCTGCTACGTATAGTCACCTCTCTGCCAAAGCCACCCAAACGATTCAGAAACCAATTATTAATTCGAGTTTTCTAGGGAAACAAACACCATTATCAGCTATTGATCTGCTACGTATATTCACTACTTAGCCAAAATGACAAAAAGAATTCAGGAACCAGGACTGAAACAAATTTTCTTCAATAAGCAAACAGATAAATTCTCATAAACACGATTCACTAACAATCTGCTACCTATATGTTCATTTCACTTCCGAAACAGCAAAATTATTCAGAAACCAAGAGTTCAGACAAAATTTCTCAGGAAACAACACCATTACTAATAAAAAATTTCCTACATGTGTTCCCTCATCCACCAAAGCTCCCAAACAATTCAGAAACGATAAGCTAAAACAAATTTTCTCAGGAAACAATCAGAGAAATACAAGCAAACGTAGTTAATAACCAAGAACCTGCTATACATGTTCAATCCTCTGCTAAAAATGACCAAATATTTCAAAAAACAAAGTTTAAATCAAGTTTCACAGCGAAAAAACAGAGAAACACAAAAAACCTTCTCCATTATCCAAAATCCCCTACCTCTGTTCACTACTTTGCCAAACGATTCAGAAACAAGAGTTGAATCCGACTTTCTCCGGAAACAAACAGAGAAATACGAAGAAACAGCATTACTAACCATCAACCTTCTACATGCATTCACTCCTCTTCCAGAAACTCACAAACAACTCAGAAACCAAACCTTCAGTCAAATTTCCGGGAAACAAACACAGAAATACGAACAAACAACATCATCAACCAACGATCTACTACCTACATTCACTCTTCCTCCAAAACGCACAAAAAACTCACAGAACCAAAACCTCAGTCAAATTTTCCCGGGAAACAAACATCACATTCACCCATACATGATCGAAGAGGTAGTAGATTGGAACAAACAGAATCATCAACCAGCGATCTACTACCTACATTCACTCTTCCTCCAAAAACGCACAAAAAAACTCACAAACCAAAAGCTCACTCAAATTTTCCTGGGAAACAAATACCAAATTCACCATACCTGATCGAATCAACAGCAACAAACACAGAAACACGAACAAACACCATCATCAACCAACAATCCACTACCTACATTCACTCTTCTTCCAAAACGCACAAAAAATTCACAAACCAAAATCTCAGTCAAATTTTTCCGGGAAACAAACACCACATTCACCATACATGATCGAACAAGTAGCAGATTGGAACAAACAGCATCATCAACCAACAATCCACTACCTACATTCACTCTTCTTCCAAAAACGCACAAAAAACTCACAAACCAAAAGCTCAGTCAAATTTTCCCGCGAAACAAACACCACATTTCACCGTACCGGATCGAAGACACAGCAGACTGGAGCTGGAACCGTTGAGGACTCCGATTTCTCCTTCCGAGAGCGACCAGATCCGAAGAAGCTCCTGTGAAAATCCAAATCCAGATCGAGGAAGAGAAACGATTCGGAGAGAGGAGCGATCGAGAGGCGAAATGGGAGAGAGGAGAGGAGTGAGGAATATAAAGCGAGAGAGGGAGGGAAATGGATTCTGTTAGGTGGGGGTGTCCGACGTGGAGGGTTCTGATTGGGCGGTGTGGGTCAGTGCCGTGGAGGGCGCGTGGGGCTGGGGAGAGCGTGGAGAGAGAAGCGCGCACGACGGAAGGAAAAAGATTGGACTGTGGTCTCTCTCTCTAACCTCCTTTTAGGAGACAACAAACAAATCTTATGTGTGTCAAATCAATTGCTCTATTTTTGGTGATCATGTAGATTTTTTTATAGATTTTGTAGTGTAATTATAGAGGAAATTATCATAATTTGCCAATGAATGGATGATAATGCATAAGTTTTGTTGTTACGTGTAGATGTTGGTTGTATTTTTTAGGACA
>JAYMTP010000828.1:0-28702 GCA_036897365.1 Geranium brycei | reverse complement strand
AAAAGGTTAGGCTCGAGCTCAGCTCGTTTATTGAACGAGCCCTATCTCGAGCTCAAATTCGGCTCGAGCTCGATTATAATGAGCTCGAACTGAATATTTAGCGAGCCAAGCTCGAGCGGCTCGTTTACAGCCCTAGGGAAGAGAGAGCCACCTTCCCGTCGTCCAAATGAATATGCCCGCCTTAAAGTGACACAACTATTATACAAATAAGACTAAACTGTTCGAGCTTTTAATTATTCGTCTAATAAGTTCTATTTTTTAGTATTCAGATCGAGCTTGTGATTATTGATTTTGAGCCAAATACGACCTTAAGTTTGACTTTTTTATTAAGTCAAATTTGAATCTAACCTACCAAATTACTTATATGTTTGATTTTATATAGTTAAAAATAAAGTTTATTGAATATTTGTAGTGAAAATTAGGCGAGTTGAATGAGCCATGATAAATTTAAACTTGAGTCTGAAAAATTCGATTAAGTCTGAACCGAACTTAAGTTAAGCCTAAAAAATTCGATTAAGCTCGTATACACTCCTAATTGTATGTGTTTGAAATACTTGTCAAAAGTATAAAATTATAATTAGGGATGACAACGGGGTAGGTTTTCTCTGCCCCGGCCCAATCCCATCCCTATTCTGTCTCCGACGAGGATGGAAAATCCTCGTCCTTGACCCTAAATGTTGTTTGATAAATTTTTTTGATGAAATTTGTACTATAAATAATTATTTTAATAAAAATATGTATTAAAATATTTTAACTTTTTCTGATATATCGTTGACAATGCAGGGATATCTTGACTAATCTTCGTCTCCGACTAGAGACGGAGATTTCTGCCCTGATCGAACTGGGGGCATTGGGTAACCGTCAGAGAGAGAGTATTTTATCAACTCTAAGTATAATTATTATTTTTAATTATCAGCTCAATATGTTCGTTAAGTTAATTTTGAAATATAGTATAAGAGGTCTGTACGTCGCATACGCGAGTTTAAATTCCAGGAAATGCAAAAATATACTCTAATTATCTTAAGCATGGTTTTCAGAAAGGTCATACTCTTATTTGATTGAGCTCTCACAAGTATCTTATTCTAAAAGGACACCCTCTAGCTCTAAATGGGTTACTCAAATATACTATATTCTAAAAGAAACTTAAACTCCTTGATGCTGGTGCATCATACATAAATAATTTTTACATTCTCCCCGCATTTCTAAGCATGTGTAGCAGTTTTTGGAGGATAACGCATGCAACAGAAAAGCATAAGATAACTGTTCAAGATTTTGGAGAGTACACGGTCCGATTAGTATTCTACTAGTTATCGATTATTCCTCTGTTCATCCCCAATGAAGTGTCATGTGGCACGTGAAGATGAAGTGTTTGATGAACATCATGATGAGAATATTGCTGAATTTATGGAGAACAATATCGCGTATTCACATGTAAATCAAGAGCATTCTTTAATCATGCAAGAGTCTCAGATCAAGTCCAAGTCCTACGAAGGAGGTTGATGTGTTGAGGACCAATGTGTTTTATACCAAAGGCACATGCATAGATCACACCGAAAATCAACACATAATCAAAGGAGTTGTAGTAATGCGAGAAAATAATGTTATTAAAGTTGACGATAAATCAGGAGCCGAATTTTTGTCAACATTAAAAGATAATGAGAGTGACACATATGTTGTTCGATATGAGCGGCCAGGTGTATTGAGATCTATGAGTACTCAAGCCAAATAAGATTATAAAGAAAATGAACAACATATCTTTCAACTTAGATGACACACTCAAGATAAATACCCAACTTCAATATTGAAAGGGACATTTTTACAATTGTTTGTAATACTATTTCGGCTAGCAAAATAAAGCTGCCAACAAGTAAACATTTTGATACATATACATTACAAGAGCTAGATGATGATATTAGAGCAAAAATAAGGAAGCATATTATCAATAACTCAAAATTACGAAGATTCATTTTTACGTGACATAAATCTAATGTGAGATGGACCACCATAGAAATTCGATCAAAGCTAAGCATGAATGATCTTTCGTTTTTGTGGTATCAGTGGGCTCTGTTTGTGATGATTATACATATGCTTATTGTTACATAGTTTGTTAGCTTTTGATAAGTTGAGTGTACAGATTTGTGAACTCTTAGTGCATGTTTGATTCTTGTGTTTGCATTGGTTCTAATATTGGGCATGTTATGTTTATATATATGAAATAGATTGAAAGTCTCTTATGATTTTTGGTTGGCTTGTTGAGTTCTTAGCATGAGCCCTACTGTTTGAATTGTTGTTCATTGTCAAGAAAGAATAAAAAAAGAGTTGATCAAAATTAATAGATTATATGTGTCATAAAATCAATGCAAGCAAATATACCAAAACTATAAACCAAGTATAAGTAAAGACTCGCAATTCTCATTATCAGAAGAACTGATTTGCCTATCCACTGAAAGAAGGAAAAAACTAAGCCACATACATTTGCTTTCTTCCTCGACTTTTCTTATTTATCTCTTGATTTTCTTTGCGGCTTCTTTCGGAGTAGAGAAGGAAACGAATCTAAAGGATAAATGAATCTCGATTCTAGAGGAAAAAGGAGGAAAAAGGGGGAGAAAGGAAAAAAAAACCCAATGACATTCTAAACATTTTGCACTTAAAGTTAAAACTATCAATGTAATGAATCGGAATGAAGTAAAATAGATTTTAAATATTTTCAAGTGACTTCTCTTAAACAAATTGAAATCAAAAGTAATTGTGTGAGAAAATTATACAATAATCATGAGTATCTAATCTACATGAGATTATTTCTGTATTTTATGTAAACCAGGTCACTTAAAAAGTAAGAGTTACAATTTATATAACGAATTCACACTAGTAGTAGGGGTGTAAACGAGCCGAGCCGAACCGAACCTCATTTTGGCAGGACTCGGCTCGTGAAAAAAATGTTTGGCTCGAGCACGTCTCAGGCTTGAACGAGCTTATACAACAAAGTTTGAGTTCGGCTCGAAATAAAATATACGAGCTCGAGCTCGACTCAATTCGATTATAATGAACCCGAACCAAATATGTAACGAAATTAAACGATTCGTTAAAAAATCAGCTCGTTCAGAACACTAGAGACTAGGAAACAAATTGTAATTTCCACGAGTAAAAGTACCTGCCTTTTCGAGTACTCTCAAGTTTTGTAAAATTCTCAAAAATTTAGGGGTAATTACGTGAAAACAGCTAATTCTAAGGATATTTATACGAGGTTTTTCCTTACAAAAAATTCCTTTAAAATTCTTAATCGCCTGATCCATCTCTATCTTCTTCTTCTTTCGGACACTTCGCTTTCTCAATCCCTAATTCACAGGGATCGAGTTGAGAGAAGAAGTCAATTGGACGAGGAACGGAGGATTGGCAGCCATGGAAATAGATAACAGGGAGTCCATTGTAGATCCCTTCCTGGTCGAGGCTCTGCAGAATCCTCGTCATCGTCTCACAAGTATGCATCTTTCCCTTGTTTCTTAAATCCTAGCTAAAAATTGGGCTTTGGTTTTTACTTGCATTGATCTGATTTCCTATTTAAGTTGATTTTTCTTTCTGGGTTTTTTCCAGTCTATTGAATTCGAGATTTTTAGACATGTTGTTGTTGTTGTTGAGGGGAATTGTCGTCAAATTGGCGTTCTTGTGTTGATTTGATTCTTGAAATTGCAATTTGATATAGGCTGAGCAATAGCAAAATATAAGCTTCCTCTGATAAATAAAGTTGTTTGATGCTAGTTCCTTGGGAAAGATGACTTTTTTTTCTGTTGTTGGGGTGTTCTTAGTATTTGTTTTATGAGAACTTTTCACATAGTCAAAATCTGAAGCAAAATTGGAGTGTGGAAGAGGAAGGTACGAAACTTGGGAGTCTCATGTATCTTGGTTTAGGAGTCAATAAATTAATGTGCTGCAGCATTGTTTTTCTTTATCCTTTTGTTAGTGCAGCAGTGTCATTCCATGAAAAGTACTGTCATTTTGGTCATCTTCATAATTCATCATTAAGTCAGTACCCGTGTGGGCAAGCTGTGGCCTCATAGAGGCTGGCTCAGAAAGTTTCGTGCTGATATAGACTATAGTTTTTGTCAGTAAAATTCCCATTTTTTCTTCTTCAGTTGCTTTTCTATCTGTGTATAAACAACATCATTAATTTTTTGTTGTTGACATTTTGCTTAAAATTATAACTTTTATAAAAGTGTGCCCCATTCACAAAGGTCATGCCTCACGACACACTTTTTGCCTAAGCTCCAGAGTACCCCTAGTGCCTCAAATGCCCCTTGGGCCTTTAAAATTTGTGTTGTTCTAGGCAGGACTTCAAGAATGATAAGTATATTGAACCTTAGACTATCAAATGTGAAAGAATGTAGGTCATTGCATTCCTATAAAAATTAATGGTTCCTTGTATAGATAGAGAAAAATATCATGGAATATAACTCTGGAAAGCTTTTCAATTTCTAAAGAGATTCTGTGGATGAAGGTGTTCCTAATAAGTTATGAGGGAGAAGAGTACAGATTTCTAACTTTTAGGATTGATCGTTGGATTTTTAAACATGAAGAAGACAAACTGGTGAATGTGAGGAATGTTGGAATTTTGCTCATTCTAAAGAGAAGCATGGATATAGAAGAAAGAGCATCACAAGTAGGGACAGAGATTCTTATTTAAATATAATTGGATTTCAAGTTTTACGGGTTGGACACGTTGCTGTTGGTAAAGTAGAAAAAGACATTGGAGAAGTAACTAATGTGTTTTCATATGACCTCAAATTTACAGTTTATCTAAATTAAACAAAGAAAACATATTTGTAATACAAGTTCGGTACTGGTTGGATCATTCAGAAGCAAAGTGGTTATAGGAGAAGAAAAGACCACCATTAAGCAGAGAGGCGTCTATAATGATAAATTGAGCCATCAGTATATGATAGGGGAGATGCTCAAATAATGTCTGTTAGGAATAGAAATAGATATTGGGGAAAAGACTGTTAGAGAGACTTTAATTGAACCCGTTTATACAATCCACTTATTAGAGTTTAGATATATGAAGCACAGAATCAATATTTGGGAAGAATACTTATGCTGGATTCGTGTTTCACTCATACATTTGAATCCTATTATAGCATTTAAAAAAGAAACAAATCAGAAAGATAGTGATGATTAATTGATTATCATTTAGAACTTATTATCAATGGTTTGTAATGCCGAATAACTTAGCATGTTGAATATAAAGTTGATTGCTTTTTATCTCTTCAACTATTAGTTTTTTTAATTAAGTAATTTCCTTGTCCTGTGCTTTCTTAAAAGGACAAACATGTGTCTGTATCGTGTTCCTCTTCAAAACTGTAGTTCATAACATTTGAGACTATGTATTCCTAGTAGTTATATGAAAATGTTGCTAATATATGTTTAGCTGGTTCATTTCGTGCTATGAACTTCTGCTGATACAGTGATACATGTTGGGCGCAGTTATCATGGGTATATATTCTACTGGATTCTTCTTTGACAGTATCTTATGTATTATTCCTGAGTGTCTTATATTATATTGTTGGGATTTTCCTTAATTCCCTTTTTATGTAAATGTTCAGTTTTGCGAATGGAACTTGATATCCAGAGGTTCTTGCATAATCACAATCAGCTCCAATTTGAGTTCCAGCATTTTCCTACCTCCTATCTTCGACTTGCAGCGCACCGTGTTGCACAACACTATGGTATGCAAACTATGGTTCAAGATAATGGCTTAGATGGTCTAGGTGGTAAAATTTTGGTTATAAAGACAGCAGATAGCAAATATCCTGCTGTCTGTCTAACTGACATTCCAGCTAAGCAGTCAGAAAACGATAAGCCTGAGAATGTCAAAATTGCTATCAAGCATAGGCCTAATAGGGCATCAGGAAGTGATGGTAATGACGGCGATGTCAAACGAGGTTTGCACAGAAGTGTCGAAGAGAGGGAAGAGGATTATGAAAAAGCGCGTGCCCGCATCTTTAGTAGCCCTAGCAGTCCTCAGGCAGATGATGCATTGCCTCAGGCTCTAGCAGGCGGAAAAAATATTTGTACAACCAGAGATGAAAATGAAATTTGCAGGAACCCTCTCATTGATCTAGAGAAAAGTTTTAGCACCAGAGATGGTGATACTTCATCCCGTGCCATTATCAGGGATAGGGAGAAGGATCGCACTGACCCCGATTATGATCGCAATTATGGAAGGTAAGCTCTAACTTCCACTGGATTTTAACTAAGGAGGAAGTATTTATGATATCAATGGTTTTGTATACCACGGTCCAACTCTTTTTGCATTTTATGCTCTGTTCTATTTACTAGCAGTATGTGTAGCCTAACCGTGTGTGATTGCTGTTTTAGGTGTCATCTTCATTCTCACTCGAAACAAAAATAGACACATTAGTTGGCATCATTAGAGATTGCTGTCGTAGTTAGCATCACATCCGGTTTCCTAACATTTCTCTCATGGATACCCTTATCTTGGTTGTTAAAATCTACATTATTAGATTTTTTTATTCATCTCCATGAATTTGTGCTGAAGCTGAGTGTATTAATTTTCTTGTCATAATAGCGCACAATTTAGACATTTTGATTTGACAATCTCCTTGAAAAGTCAGTCATCTCTTATTTGTAAATGAAACCAACCTAATGAAATTGGAGCGGATTCAGGTACGTAAGGAGCATCCCAACTAATCAAAGCTTCAACCTCATGCCTTTCAATATGCAAAAGTTCCCATTTGTGCAGCAAGAAACTGGTTTCTCTCAATTGGGTCACATTCCAGGGACTCAACCTGCCATCGGCTACAGACCTCTTACAAGCCCAGTCATTGGTCCTTTGTCTGCCCGGGCATATGTGCAATGGCCAAATGCTACAGTGATGTATGCACATTCATATGATCAGATTAGACAAGGTGTATTCCAGGTAATTCACGCTTTATTAGTTTTTTCTTATTTTTCACAAAAATGCCAGTCCCTTATTCTACTGGAATTGAATTGATCTACAGATTCTCTCCCAATACCAAATTAGAATGTGTATCCATTTTTTATTGTCTTCAATTAAGATTTAACGAAACCAATGCCTATTTGGCTCAGTGGCTAATGCTTGGTTTCCAAGATCCAAGGTCTTGGTTTAAATATACTGTTATTTTAACGCTAATTTCATAGTTGCTTGGATGCTATTTCATCGATCCTTAGCTTCAATATTTGCAGAAGAGAAAGATTCAATCGCCCTTTTTGCCATGCACGTTTTAAATTCTAAAAATCAATTATGATATCCTAATTTGGTAATCTCTGTCTCCATTCTATTGCAGATCTGATTAATGTGTGCTGTGTGTTTGCAGGTCCCTTACCATCAGCAGCCATTGAGCTTTGACTATTCTCAAAACCATTAGAATTCTGTTAAATGGATTGTATGATTACTACAAATGCAGTTTCCTTAATACTTCTAGGATTGTCTTTTGTTGTGTAGGTTTCGTTTGATATTTTCATTATCGTTAATGTTTTTACTTTGGCATCGGACTATTAGGAGATAATGGATGATATTAAGGACTTCTATTCTCTTGTATGTTTAGTTGTATGATAATTATATATTTGGTTGAAGAGATTTAATCAGGCCAAGTGATATGGACAAAAGTGGATACCAGGGTTAGAAGAAAGAAATCGTGGTGATTTGGAGACAAACCCATACTATATGTTGCATTGCATATGGGAAATGAAAGGTTATTGATACAGATTAATAGAATCATATATGTTGATGTATGTGTCATTTCCCAAATTAATGGGTTTTAGTGATATGTGAGTAGAAACTATGATTTTTTGTTTGTTTGTTTTGAAAATAGCTATTTATTAACAGCAAGCTCTAACGAGCATCAGAGTCAAACTTAATCAACATTGGCCAAAGCCTCTCTCTTAAGATAGTGAGGGACTTTATTAGTCGATCGATAAAACAGAACCTACGATGACAATGCCAAACAACGAAGGACAAGTCTCCCTCCATGCCAACGATCTTGAATATCGTTCATTTCACCCAAATTCACATACAAACACACAAAAAAGCCATCAAATATAGCCACACATAATTAATAACCACTGAAATCGGCCAGAAAACCTACATAATTGCCAAACCTCGCAAAAAGCCACACTAAAATCAACTTAAATTCGCGAGGACACAATATTCATTTAATTCACATATTTATACATAATATTTAATGTGGCCCTACTAATTATTTAAAAGACAATCATAGTATTTTACAAACAAATTAACTATTTCTATTCCATTAATTGGGCCGGGTCTTTTAGATTAAACATGAAAGTGAGTTCCATTACTTGGTTTCGGTGGAGTGTTTGAACAAGAAGATCCAGATGCGCTCCCCATTCGGTTTGATTGTTTGGAGCTGTTGAGCTCTTTTATAAATTATAGTATTTGTTTTGTTCGTCGATCAGGTAATCATGCGACTTATAGTATGTCTGTCATGGCTCGTTGGGGCTCTGAACGTGAGTTTGAGAACGGAGTCTTTCCGGAGTCTCTATCTTGTGTGCTAAGTTTAGACTCGTCTTAATATATATCAGACAGTTTATTCAAGAAAAAAAACTTGTTCCAAAGGAGACATAATGAAAAAAACTTAACGTGCATGTTATTAATTAGATTCACAATCACGTGTCCTTAACTTTGTGCACAAGACAATCGATCACTGATCGAGCAGAGCACCATGGATCATGAACACTTATTAGCCTTATTAGGTAACCATATAATAGACTATGTGTTACAAGCAAACGAGGTCATTATTAATTGGCTTATTCTTCATTCATCATTCTTCACACATGACAGGAATAACCAAAAGCGGCACCGCTTTCTTCAAGGTGATCCCAAACTGCTCCGTCATGTCGAGGCTCTCCGGCGTGGACGACGAGGGGAGCTTCCAGTGGAAGGCATGAACAAGAGAAGCCAGCATGAGCGACACCATCCTCTCCGCCAGGGGCAGCCCAATGCAAATCCTCCGCCCCGCCCCGAACGGCAGGTACTCGAAATCCCGGCCTCTGTAGTCCAACTCCGACCCCAAGAACCTCTCCGGCACGAACTCCAGAGGCTCCTCCCAGAGCTCGCCGCTCCTCCCCATCGCCCACGCGTTGACCATCACATGCGACCCTTTCGGCACCGCGTACCCTCCCACGACGGCGTCGTCCCCTGCCACGTAAGGCAGGAGAAGCGGAGCCGCCGGGTGGAGACGGAGGGTCTCCTTGATCACTGCTTGGAGATACGGGAGCCGAATGATGTCCGATTCTTGCATCTCTCCGCCCGCGCCGATTACTCGTCTCAGCTCGTTTATCAGCTTCTGCATTGCCTCCGGCTTGCGGAGCAGCTCCGCCATCGCCCACTCTGTTGTGTTGGACGACGTGTCGCTTCCGGCAATGAATAAATCCTGTTGTTTTGTGTCGCCAAAATCAAATGTCAATCAAACTTAGATTACGACTGTTTTTCTGGTTATTTTATAACACTAACGTTACTATAAAAAGTGTTTTATGATATCCACCCAAATAGTGTTTGTTGCTGCACCTTATAGTTTTGAGTGAGTCACATTATTTATGACTTTCTACAACTAATATTATTGGGTTAGTTGCAATACACCAATTATTTTGACCAACATATTAGGGTTAGTTGCAAAAAGTGAGACATGGTAGCACTAAATTAATTTTGTCAGATATTTTTTAATAATTTGGTGTTTGGAAATAAACTGGTCAATAGAGTTTATTTATAGTCAAATTATCTATTGCAATTCATTTTGAGTTTTTTGCAACTAACATGGTAAGTAACATTAAACACTTTTTTTTAATTTATAAATTAATAAGGTGAGCACCTATATTAAACCAAAAAAGAGTCAACTATCTTACCCTCTTTCTTTAATTTCTATGGATAATTGAAGACTACCTACATTTGTGCAAAACACTTTTTACATGTACATTTAACTATTTGTTACTTGACATGTCATTTAAAAGTTTTTTTATCTGATGTTATCTGAAAATTTTATTGTGTTTTTTTACATACGCTACTTATAAAATTTTGCTTAAATTTATAATGGTTAAGTGTGCTTATGTGGAAAAAAAAGTAGGTGACTTGCCAAATTAAAAAAAAAGGATTAAACATATTTATTTACAAAAATGATTTTGAGAGCGGTACTCAAGTGCAATTATCTGTAAGTTCTATTAGTGCAAGTTACAGCCCGTGGCTATTATATAGATATGCATATCTTTTGTGAACACTTGATCATCCTGAATTTGGTAGGGCCAGGAAGGTGAATTGATATATCGATCGACTTCCCTCAAGATTAGAAGATGAGGACTTGAACAATGCATGCATATATACAACAACGGGTTTGGTTGTTGAATCAGACTTGCATGTGTTTTAAGAGGTGGAGTTTTTGAAGTTATAATTAGGTGGATTTTTGAATTGATTGGTGCTTGTAAATCTTGCTTGAACTGTGATTTGAAGATTTCAGTAAATTTTATTTACAAACATTTTTTGCTCTTTTGGATGCACTACATAAAGGGATGAAATAAGGAGAAATAAGGAGAGAGAATGAGAAAGTAGGAGAAAGTAGGAGACAAATACCAACAACATTTTGAAAATTTAAAATAGTGAATTTTGATCTTTTTGCCTTGAAAATTAACTGAATTTAACAGTAAGTAAGTATTTGAAAACAAAATAGTCAGCCAACCTCTCATAGTATATACTTAGTTGAGAATTGTGTAATAAGGTAAGTCAATTGTAATTTTGTGAAATTATCCCTATAATTTACACTTGAAAAATTGTATCTTTTGATTGATTAACTCTATTACAATGAAGTCGGTGTTTTGACCGTAGATTGAATGTTCTGTATATAAATTATAATTTGAAGATTAATTATCTATAAAATAAAGGTGTTTAATTTATAGTATGATTTTTCTCTTGTATATTGAAACATAATTTTATCATATTATTTTTATTCAGTCCTTTTGATGGCAACATTATAAGTGATTAGATAAAAGCAAGCTATATTTTGACACATTTTTAGGTTTTTATTATAACTATATACTTGATGTCGATGGGTTGATCATGTTAAGCCCAATGAGTTGGGAGGATTTGAATTTTTAAAGATTTGCGATTCCTATATTGATCGCATGGTTGATCGAGAAAGCTGATTTAAGGCGGTCTGCAGCAAGATCGGTTTCTCCATCCGTATGAGGTGGAGGCCGTGACTCTGCATGATGCTAACTAGTTTGAGTCGATTGGTCTCCAGGGTTATCAAGGATGCCTGTTGAAAGCATTCTGCAGCGGGATCACGAGGTTTTTCCATTCGTATGAGGTGGAGATCGTGACTCCACATAATGCTAAACGGGTCGAGCTGAACAACCTTGGAGGAATCATTAGCGAAGAGTGTTGTGTATTATCCACTAGCGAAACATGCGTTCTTATTTATTTTGCTCGTAATCAAATGACTCACGAATTGACCAAGTTTGTTATAACTAACAGTAGTTGAGATTATGATGAGGGGTATGTCCCACCATCTGTAGCTTCAGCTGTCTGGCTTGATGCCAAGTTAGTTATTATTTAATCAATAAAATTCGTTTTTACCTTAAAAAAAATATATTCATGTTGTAAATTAAAAATAAACTTTTAATTCCAAATCAACAAATCATTAATTGATTCTGACCTAATAATTCATTTACTTACTCCCTGACACACGAATAATTAGGGATGATATAATAATATTTAAAAAAAACGCTATGATTAGAGACGACATGATTAATTGAGTTTGGCAGTTGGCTGACTTCAAAATGCATGCTAATTAATGAAAGTGAGCAGATATTTGTTAAGCAATGAACGGCAATTAATGTGATGAATGAAAATAGATGAATCTCCCTTACCAGAATCAAGGCCTTGATGGTTTGGGTAGTGAAATCAGAGCCGTCCACTTTTGTCTGATCAATAAGCACGTCCAAGAAGTCTTGTGTCCCGGTGGGTCTCTCTCGCAAGCGCTTCTCTATGAGCACATCAAAGATGCGGTGGAGCCTCAAGTAGGACTCCCGCGCGCGCCTCCTGATCCCTTGCAAGTCGAGCCTCTTTATCACCGGGAAGTAGTCGGAGACGTTGGGCTTCCCGGCCATCTCCATTATCCGCCACACCACCTCCTTGAACTCCCCAGCCGTCCCGAACTCCGGGTCCACCACGTCCGCCGAGAACACCGTGTTCGACACCAGGTTGAGCGCGGTGGCGAAGGCCACCTCCCCGATGTTGACCGGCGTGGCGGCGTGGCAGTGGCTGCGGATGTGGGAGAGGAGCTGCCGGACCTTGCGGTGGCGCATGTGCTGGAGGGAGTCGAGGCTGGCGGCGGCGAACAGGTGGGAGCTGCAGAAGCGGCGGCGGCTGCGCCAGCGGCTGTCCCCGGCGACCCACGCGAGGGTGCCCTCCACGTGGGGCTGCGAGGCCGCCGCGTCGGGGAGGGGGCGGCTGGCGAACGACCGGTCGTTGCCGCGGAGGATCTCCTTGGCGAGGGCCGGGGAGGAGACCACCACGGTGGTGACGGAGCCCAGGCGGAGGGAGATGATTGGGCCGTGGCGTTGGGCCATGAGGGAGAGGGACACGTGGGGCATGGGGCCCAGCTGGTGGAGGTTGCCGATTATGGGGAGCCTCCTGGGCCCGGGAGGGAGGTTATTGGGCCCTGTGGCCCATCTGAGGATGAGGCGGAGGGATAGGAAGGAGGCTAACATTATTATGCATAACAGGAGGAGGTCGTGAACGTGAAACTCCATCCTGGTTGGAGATGGAATTGAATATTGAAACCACACCTGCAAAGTCCTATAAATACACTCCTATGCTATATCACTCTTGTAACTTGTAAGTGAGACTACACTAATTGTCAATAAATTCAAGGTAATTTTATTTTAAGCTGAATAATTTACATTTAATTAGGAATTGAAAGGATTTCAATCAAGATTTATTATTATTATTTTATCACCAAAGCATTCTTTTATTTGAAAACCAACCCAAAAAAAGAGAGCTAAAAAAACAGTAAGCAAAAGCTTAGGATGCGAGCCAAGAAGCATTTGAACTAGGGTTCAAAGAATCTGAGTTTGAATTACGTTAGAAAATTTTTTTTACCCTCATTTATAATTCTTTTCAATTAATATTTCTCTCGAACCTGATACACTTTGACTGCGCTAAAGTCCAACAATCAAAGGATAGAGGTTCCGAAGAGTTGAACCCCCTTGAATTTTGTTGTGTCAGTTACCCACCATCCCTCTCCGGCTTGATTCTCTTCTTTGTTGGATGTCTCTTTAAACTAAATAGATCCTAGTATCTCGATCTGCCTTCAACGGGATCAAATCTCCTCTCGAAGTTCGCGATCTTGCCTTAGGAAGATATTTTCGCTCTGTTATCTGTCTCTCTGAATGCTCGAGGATGTTCAAAAAGGGTGAATCGTGTTTTAATATTGCCAAAATCACACGTGAAATCGTACTACCTCTCTCAAAACTTAAGGACTTTCTGCCCAAATTTGGCCTTCTCCAAAATATGGCACGGTTTGGTGAAATCGTGCCTCTTGAAATCATGCCATGCTTTTCCTCGCGTAGCCAGCTTCTATCCAAATTGAGCCTTTTGTATGATGTGACACGGTTTGGGGCTAGCACGATCCTGAAACCGTGCCATCCTTCTTACTAGCTTTAAACTGCTCGTTTTTTCTTGACCTAACTTTGATTAGATAGCATCTGGACAATAAACATTAAATATACTTGTGAAGGCAACATAAGCATTTAGGATCAATAAAGCGCCTAAGCTCAAGGGCGAAACAACTGTCAACCGTGCCAAAGATAGTCAAAATCTTAGTATTAATGCAGCCGCATTAATAGACAACACGAACTATTGCAACTCTTAAGTGAAAACTTGTTGGCATTCTGTTAAAAACTTGTTCATGATTTGCTGGACATGCTAGGTTTTATTGAGACTTATCTCACATATTAAAAACCTACTTTTGTATTGTTCAAAATTTGTTGAAAACTCATTTTGTATACTTGTTCAAATTTGCTAAAAAAATTGTACATGATTTCCTTGAAAAATCTACCAGTACAAAATTTTGATGAAAACTTGTACACTATTTGCTTGAAAGGGTTCATAAACTTTCAGAATTTGTTTACAAATGTTAGAAGTTTTTTTAAAAATTGTTAGAACCTTGTTCATGATTGTATAGCTTTTTTAACCACCAATTTGTGACTTTTCCACTGTCAATTTATGACTTTTTAACTAGTATAGGAATATGTTTGTATTGAAATTTGGGTAGAAAATTATTCTTTTATGTTCAACTCCAACAACCCTACAATTAAGCTACATGTATTATTTTTTACTTTTTAATTACAAAACATTAGTAGGAGGGAGTAAAGTAAGATAAGTAGAATAAAAAATAATAAAATAATAAGAGATATAATATGAGGAGCTTCTTATATATATGAAGAGAAAGAGAAAGAAAAAGAAAATATCATAATCTCTTTATTGCAAGGAGCCAAGTAAAAGACCCCATTTGAATACATTTTCTTATATAATAACTTTTAACTATTGTAAAAAACACATTAAAAATGCTCTCTGCTATAATCGTAAATGAGATGGGTGAGGTTGAGAGTGGCCATGTCAGAATTTCAAAAACTCATATAGAAGACTAATGTCAAAAGTCTCTATTTAAAAATTATACACATCAATTTTACTGAATATCTAATATATTTTTTAGTTTATCGATCTAATATTCAATAATTGTCATCAATTTGTACCCTTGTCTCCCCTAAATTTTCTGCAAACAAAGACAAAGTAAGAGAAGCTGGAATGCACAAATTATAAACTAAATTACTGAAAAATAGGAAAAGCCAAAACATGTCGGTCAACGAAACCTTTATGTCTTATCAAGATTTTGTGATCAACGTAGAATTTAAATTAGTGGGTATTGATGCTGATATGGTTGCTATGAAACAGGAATTCCCAAAATAATTATTAGACTTGATGATAAAAATCCTCCATTCAATAATTGAAAACGTGCCAATTCCGGTGGCATGGCCAAGTGCTTAGTCGTAAGAACAGTTTAAAAATTGGGTTGACATTGTTGATGTCTACTGTATAAATAAGAATACATTACAAGGGGCACACTTCATTACGAATTAACAGTAACAGGTAACGTTCGAACGTGTTGTGAGTCGCTCATCTAACGAAATTAAAACTGTTGAACAAAATTGATTAAATGGCCAAAGTTGATATTTGTATTAACTTTTGATTGAGTCAATTTGGGCCGTGATTTTAGAACGCTTAGACTCGTCGTAGAATGATGTGAAACACGTTTACATAATATAGGATATGAGATCTTTCCAACGGTATATCACGGGCTCTAAACGGATAAGAGGTGAATGAAAAATTTAATCTCGAACATGACCACTTGAAATGGTGTAGTTGAAAAATTGAGTTGTTGTACTTGTAGTGTTTCTTAATAGTCCCACATTGAGTTGTTGTACTTGTGGTCAAATGTCATTAAGGAAAAACTAGGAGAATATTACGAAATATTGAGTCTTTTTCTCCAAGAAAGAAATTCGTAATTATTTCTTTCTCTTTTCCGTTTAGGTTTCGACTTTCCCTTTAGCCTATAAATACACGTAGCTTCGGTAGAGACGAAATACACAATGAAAAAACTACCCGAATTCTCTCTCTCTCTCTCTCTCTCTCTCTCTCTCTCTCTCTCTCTCTCTTTGTAGTTCATCTTCCTCGATTACTCTCTGCAAGCCGGTTAGAGTTCGATCTCGTTCGTCGTTGTATCTTGAGAGCGAGTTGACCATACGGTGCAATAATCGTCTTAAGGAAAGCGTTCTAACCGTGCCTTGACGGAATCCTTCATATCCCGAATATCAGGTCAAGTAAATTGTATTTCTACGGTGATATTCAATAATAATAAAGAATTATTTTTTCCTGTTCGTCTTCTTCTTCAATTGCTTTGTTTATTACATGCATGAATGAATGATTCAATTGCTCGATTTGCGTTTATGGACTAACCCCGTATCTAACAAAAACAGTGTGTGACACGTTGCATAAGCGCATTGTATACTTAAGTGAATGATAGTTCCGTATTTTTGCGCTCGCATGACTAGTAGACTTTTAGCTTTTTTACTGTAACTTTGCGTTCAAAATTGGGAGTAGAATGTTTAACATTGGAAGTAGAAAGTTCAATTAGGAGTAGAATAGTCAAAATTGGAAGTAATCATTCGGGAGTATAATGTTCAGTGTTGGGGTAGAATGTTTAAAATTGGGAGTAGAATGTTAGATTCTGGAGTAGAATGTTCAACGTTCGGAAGTATAATGTTCAGTGTTGGGGGTTGAATGTTTAAAATTGGAAGTCGAATGTTACTGAAATACAAATTTGTATTGAAAAAGCTAAGAGTTCTACTGTTCACGCGCGTGAAAAAATACAGAACTTCCTCTCACTTAAGTGCACAGTGCGCTCATGACACGTGTCGCACGTTGTTTTAATCTCGCTAGATGAGCGGCTCAAAACGCGTTCGCACAATTCAGACGTTACTGTTGTTTCGCATCTGAACGTGATTCTACATTCTAATATAATTTTTCATGTCAAATGTATTAAACTGTCGTCTATTTATTTTTACCTTCATTTATGTTGGTTCATATAAGACCTATTTTTATGCCAATACAATCAGCTATACAAAATTTATGTTATCATAATAAACTTTATGTTAGACAACGAGTTAGCTTATAAACGATAAATAAGATTAATCGAAAGCAATATTAAGAACTGTTTATAATAATGTTACAATACAGTCACTGTCCAGAGGGTATAACAGGTTTTACAGACATCGGAAATTTCTAATATTGGTGGAATTGTATACTTAGTTTCGTTATCTTCAATTAGGTGTTTAGGCCGAGACTTAATTACGACCGTATGAACTTCGTTCGGAACAAAACGTATTCATGGACGGTAAATCTGTATATTTGCTATTTGTATGGTATAATAAGAGCTACATACCTCCAAAAATTATAGAGTTGATTCTTATATAAAATAGTCGTATTCTTGTTGACATGTCATCCATTCAAAAGTGTGCGGAATAGGTGAAATATTTATAGGGTTAATTCCATTTTACCCCACTTAACTATATATAATATTTTCACGTTGTTACAAGTTTAAAGTAAGAAAAGCCCTCAATTTCTTTTTTAATTTTTAAAAATTGTCGTTGTATGGCAAAATTGGTTTTTTCCTTCTCTCCTTCTTGACCACTCTGATCCGGGCATTTCCCAAATTCACAATACTCACCAGAGGCGATGGTTGCTTTGTAACCAACGCACCGTCTTCGTCGCCTCCTCCACTTCCCAGGAAGAAAATCCCCAATTTGTTTCCCTTGTTCGCGACCTTCGTCGTTATCGTAGAAAATTGCCTTCTTGGGTCGACTCGACATGGCCAAGAGCGTCTCCACGGTCAATTCTTGTTCCGACTTACTCAGATTGTGCACATCAGTGAGGATCTGGTGTCTGTGCTGCCAGAATCGGATCATTTCAATTAAATCAATCAGAACAAAATTTAACCATTAGTCCAGGACCCCAAAAACTAGAAATCATCACAACCAAACACAAAAATAAAATTAATCAAAACACCTAGAAAAAATTGATCCGAAAATTAAAATCCCCAAAACACAAGCACTCAGAAACTCGAATTCACCTCAAATAGTAGAGAGTGAAGTAAAATTAACCAAGAGAAAGAACACAAGTAACAACTTATCTTCCTTGCTGCTCTAAGGACAAATATGACATTTTTTATAATTGTGGAATTAATATGCAGTGTGCACATGGTCGAATGTAACAACAATTACCCACAAATTAGTGAGAATTAAAATTTTCTAGGGGGGCAGAAATTATCCCTTATTAGGTTTTCAGTACACTCAAGTTTGGCACAAACATTTTTGGTAATTTGATAACTGAAATGATCCATTCATATTTAAAAATGTATTTTCTTCAGATGTAAATTGTTCATGTGTTAGTGATATTAGTAATCTTTTTGTCAGTATTGTAATGTTTGCATTTTTGGTAGTACATATGAAGTTGTAAGCTAAAGAACTGTGTTGTCTTCATGAAACTGTGTATAATGGCTTAGTTTCATTATGGAATAATACCATCCTAATAATTCTGTGAACTCAATCATATTGAAAATATCATTTCTAAGGGAAAGCTTATATAGTTTCGGACAACAATAGACCATTCAACAAAACAAATCATAAATCCCCCAAAACGCAATCTCACACGAGCAATGTGACTACGCACTCCCTCCTGAGGGCAGTAGCAGAGCCTTAGCAGCTGGTAGCAAAGACACCGCTCCTCTCTCGCTCGCCGAGTACTTCCTGTACACTACCCTCAGCTTCCCCTCCGCCGCCACCGAGTGAAACCCAGCCAACATCTTAGCACAATCCCTGTAACCATTCATTCATGTATCTATCAGTACTCAACACAATACACTAACTTATGTGTCACAAACCAACATTTAACAAAAACTTACATGAGCTGTGGCTCAGAGAAGCCTGTGTAGAACTTGAGCGTCTCGTTCCACACCGGTGACTTGTTCAGAGTGCATCGAGCTGCATACACCGCTGAGGCTGCAATCATCGACGGGCAGTACCTGATCGTCTCATAGTGCATCATCCCCAGCTCAGCCAGAAAATAAACCATATTCTCCATCTGCACAACACATCACATAAACCACACATAAATAACAAATCAAAATTAACCACTAAATGGGCATAATTGAGTAGTGGTTTGCTTGCTTACTAGCTGATCAGGAATCGCTGCTTTGATGAAACGAACAAGGAACACGTAAGGCGTGGGAACAGTCAGAGTCCACTCGAGCTTCCCCAATATCTTCTTCTCCATTGCCAGTATCTGCTCCTGACTGTAAGCCCTGTCTGCTATGCACACCAGGTCATCCACCTGAGGGGCCCAAATTTCTTCGTATTTGGATGCCATGAGCATGGCACTCATCCCCACCAACTGCAGCTCCCTCCTCGGCACGACCTTGGCCGCCAAGAACCGATCAACAATGTTGATGGTCAGATAGAGGGTTTCGGGAACTAACTCGAACTTGGTGTGCACATCGATCAGCCAATCGATGAGAATGCCTCTCATCTTCTCATTGATGTCAGGCTGTGAGTCCATATAGTCATGTGGCCTCGTCTCGCTCTCAACCAGCTTGTAAAACTTGTAAATATCATCAATGTACTCCACAGCAGCCAAGTCATTGTGAGCGTCTCCGGCGTCTATGTCAACAATCTGCTCCTTTGGCCTCTTGGCCAACCCACAAGCAGCCTGCAAGAAGAACAACCAAACTTGAGCATCCAAAAACCAGATAAGAGTGATCCCAAATAAGTAATTTGAGTAGTGAAAACAAATTAACCTTGCTGCGAGCGGAGAGTACTGAAGTGAAGGCATGAACAGTTTTCTTCCTTGCCGAAGCTTCTCCATCCTTTTTGATGGCTGGCTTCTCCTTCTCTTGCTTCACAGCCTCTTTCTTCTTGTCCGAGCTTAACACAATCACCTCCTCGGGCTTAGGAGGCTTCACAGTAACTTTCTTCTGGACCGGCTTTGGAAGAGCAGCTGGTTTGGCAACAGCAGCTGGCTTTGCCTGAGGAACAACCTGAGCACCTCCCTCCAAAGCAACACAAGTCTGTTTCTTCTGCACAAGAAGAACCATATTCTAAGTTCCATACACTATTTTGAGTTTTAAGAGAAGGGTAATGAAAAAGACATCATTTTGATGATTACCGTGTTCTCAGCAGCTGCTGTTGCTTGTGCATTGGCAAGTAATTGGGCGCGGAAGCTCCTGAAAGAAGAGAAACATAAAGCAAATCAACAACAGAACTAAAGATGGGTCAGCAGATAGACACAAGAACATGGCAATGGAACAAAGTAGAAACCTTGTAAGGGGTCTTGAAACCTGAGGAAGCTTTCCCTCTACAGCTCCTCTCACAGTCACCAGATTTCCAATATCACCAAGTGCTCTACGGCTCCTCCCTTCCACAGCACCTCCCTTCTTCTGTTTTCCTCCTCCTACTACTGCATCACCTGTATCATTTCATTTCCACAATCAATTCAAGACAAAATATAAACCCAATAAAAAAAAATACCCAAATTGATTGTCAGAAAATTATACTTATCGATTCAGGCACAATCAAAACCAGTACAAATGAATTCATACCCAGAATCCAGAAAGATTTGAAACAAATTCCTCTTCAAGGGATTAGACCCAATGAACCAGAACCAGATCCAGATCCAGATCGATTTCAAAAAACAAAAACCCCTAAATTATAAGCCCTAAATAAGTCAAAAAATTATACTGTTGTCACTTGTCGATTCAGGCGTATTAAAGCTATAACTATAAGCAACCAACGCAAATCAATTCATACCCAGAATATCGAAAGACCGTAAATAAATTCCTCATCAATGAATCAGAACCAGATCGATTTCAGAAAACAAACAAAAAACCCTAAATTCCAAATTCTTACACCGCAGAGTAAAATCGGCTTTTCAACCGAACCCAGTAAGAGAATAAGAACTTCGAAAACATACAAAAAATAAATCTAATACCAAAACCTAATTTCTTATTCGCTTTTCCCCACCGTTTCTCGGCAACCAAACAACAAGATCCACATGAAGCAATACCGAAGAAACACAAAAGAATCAAACAGAAACCCAGAAAAACTCATCAAGTAACAGGATAAGAAAAATACCCATGGCTTGCTGAGAGACAACCGGTCTTGTAGCCATTTCAATTCTTAGATTCGCTAAAGAAAACGCTTCCACAGAATCTTCAGAGAACGAAGACGAAACCACAAACAATCGGCGACTACTGCAGATCCTCCTCCTTCTGGGTCTTCTTCCTCGAGCCGCTTCTCGCTCTCTCTCTCTCTCTCTCGCTCTCTCGCTCTCGCTGGATTGTGAACAATTGGAGATGGATGCAGAGAAAAGGGGTCTCTTTTTGAAGGTGCCGAGGCAACGGTCTTATTCTTTTCGAATCTGGACCGTGAGATCTCGAGTCAATCCAACGGCCACGGATAGATTTCACAAGTTATAGCCGTTGGGGGCTCGTATTCAAAAGTTACAGTGTACTAGATTCATGTATTGTTAAACCAGCCACAATGATTCATTTATTCATTCAAGTGTTCCCAAATATTAATTGAATCACTAAGATATAAAACAAGGAATCGCAATTAACAGATATATATTGGTATTCTATTAGGAATGAGTTATTTTGTATATCTCTGATTTGAATAAATAAAATCATTTTTACATGATTGTTCTTTTCAAAATTAAAATATAAAATCATTTTCAGCGTCTGTGCCTATCTCCCACCCTCAAATTAATATGTGCCCTAATTAATAATATAATAAAGCTAGAATTGCAAAGATAACGGAACAAGCTATTCAAAATATTCTTAAAGAAACCATCCTTTTGGGTGATGAGTATATGGAGGCTCCTCGGAGGTGGGTTCGTGGTGCAAAGGTTCGCCGGTCGAAGGAGAGGCGTGGGGGAGACAAATTATCGATGGTCTACACAAGTGAGTTCAATTCAAATTTTCATTTCCTTTTTGGGATCACTCGCTAGTTATTCTCGATAATATTTTCAACTTCGCTGAGAAAAAAAAATTCAAATAGAGATAGGAGAGCGAGAAGAGAGAAATAAGGGATGACACATTTTTTAAAATTAGAATGTTAACGGTATTTAAGTTTTTTCAATTCAATTCTAATAACTCGTTTAACTACAAATTCAGTAATTTTTCAAGTTAAAAATATTAAAATCTAGTAGAAATAAACGGAAAAGAATTAGTGAAAAAAAATGCAATCTTAAGTACTCATTGTGACAAAAAATATCTAGGCATATCAATCTGAAAAACAGCCAGTTCTAAAAATATCTAAGGTGAAGTTTTTTCTAAAATAAATTTATTTTATAAAAAATTATCAATTTAAAAGTACAGATAATTTCAGTTGGTTTTTCTCATCCTATCTTGTCTACATAAGACTAATATGGTGATAAGGTTTGTGTATATATAGAAACATATTTATAAGAATATAAGAAATTAAGAAATTAAATTTCATAGATGGAATCCATTTAAGCTATTGATTATGCTAGTAGGTTATTTTTACGGGGAAATTATGATAAAACCCATCATTAACTATTCATGACTTGTCTCGCAGTATGCGATTTGTGTCCGTTATCAGAACAGTGTAAAAAAACAGTTATCAGGCAGCGTTTCAATATTCCGGCAACGGAAGACGGCGAAAAGGACATGGATCTGAAGAACCTGCAACACAAATGGAAGGAGATTTAGATCGAGGAAGAACAAGATGAAGTGGTGCTTGGCGACCCGGAAGAAGGAGACTTACAACTGAATACTAAAAACGTCCTAGTCGGGAAATTCATGTCCGAGAGAAGCATAGAGTTGGAGGCAATGAAACATCACCTTGCTTTCCTGTGGAAACCTACAGAAGGAGTCAGCATACAAATGGTGGAACCTACTCTTTATGTGTTTCAATTTCATAAGGAGGGCGAGGCAGAAAAAGTACTAAAGGGAGAGCCATGGACATACAACAGGATTGCTATACTTTTGGAGAAGATGGAGCATACAGAGACACCCACTGATGTCAAATTTACCACAATCCCTCTGTGGGTTCAGATTCATAATCTGCCCAATATGTTCAAATTGGAAAGCGCTATTCGCAGAATAAGTGAAGTTATGGGGGAGATCATGTCAATTGATCCTGCAAATTTCAAGGGGCCCTGGAAGAAGTATATGAGGGTGCGAATCAAGATTCCCCTGAATCGTCCTCTCCGGAAGAGAGTTAAGATCGTTGACAAGAGTGGCGATATGAGATGGGCCAACTTCTTTTATGAGCGCTTACCCTCCTTCTGTTTCTCCTGTGGCAAGATGGGTCATACCGATAAACTTTGCCCGGGAGGAGAGATAGAGGTGGGCTCTCGGCCTTACGGTGTCTGGATGCAAGCAACTCCAGGATATAATAGGATTCTGGTGGGTGAACCGTGGCTTCAAAATGCACGGGGGGAGTCATCGAAAATTAACAAGGTTCCCAGCAATGAAGGATCCGGTGATTCAGCCAGGATTGTCAAACTAAGTGATGATGAGGTCAGTCATAGAAGCAGTTCGAAAAGCAAGATAGTTAAAAATCCCTCTGATGTGTCAGAATTCCCAGATGGAAACCATCCAATAAATTAGCAGGTTATGGGGGAAGGTTCAAAAACAGGAGGCAAAAAGAGGAGACAACTGATTCTAAACGATGAAGAAGAAACGCCAGGGACAGACTGCCTAGACAATCCTATTGCGAGCCCGGGGGGAGGGCTCGTCAAGTACCATGAGCGTTCTATTCTGGAACTGCCGAGGTTTAGGTTCACCTCGGAGTATTCAGTTCCTTATTGGTTTGACGAACCAAAAGAAACCTAATCTTATTTTCCTATCAGAAACTCTTTGCGCCCAATCTCGTATTGACTTTCTACGTAGAAGAATCAACTATGAAAGGGCTTTGGCTATCGATCCCGTAGGCAGAAGTGGAGGAATTGCTCTTATCTGGCAGAATAAGGATGATGTTGAGATCAAGGGTTATTCGATCAGACACATCGACGCGCAAATCATGGTGGGTGGGGTCTGTTCCTACAGGCTTTTAGGCATCTATGGCGAAGCCAACAGATCATTGTGATTTCGAACCTGGAACCTTTTAAGAGAGCTAAGAGGCAGGAGCAATCTTCCCTGGTGTGTTGTGGGCGATATCAACAATATATGCTTCCAGACAGATATAAAAGGAGGCAAGAGATATCCAGACCATCTCATAGACGGCTTTAATGAAGCGCTATCCTATTGCAATTTACAAGATATCCCCCTAACAGGATATGATTTCACTTAGGAGAGAGGCATAGGTTCCTCAAATTTCATCAAGGCCAGACTTGACAGAGGATTAGTTTCTACCCAATGGCGCTCTCGATTCCCAGCAACTAAGCTCTTCCATATAGGATTTTCTACGTCGGACCATGCCTGCCTCCTTCTAGATCCGGGGGTTCGAACCAGACCCCGGACTGGTAAGGTATTTCGATTCGAGAATTGGTGGACTGGAGTGGAAGGCTGTAGGGAGTTCGTGGAAACAGATGAATGAAAGGCTTAAAAATTTGGGAATCCTCCTTCAAGGATGGGGTGAAGTTTCAGCTAAGGCTCTGGATTGTGAAATAAAAGCTCTTCAGAGGTCTCTTTCTAGGCTTATCCCGGAGAGGGATGCACAGAGTCTGGCCCTTTATGCAGAGAAGAAAAAGCTTTTGAATCAGGCTTTTGAGAGGAAGGAAAGCCAATTGAGACAAAAATCGAACCAGTTGTGGCTCAAAGAAGGGGACAGAAACACGAGATTTTTTCACATGTGTGCGTCTCAACGGAGGAGAACAAACTTCATCGATAAACTTCAGGGTCCCTCCGGATTATGGCACGATTGGGATTCAGGTTTGCAGAATGTTATTTCCGACTAATTTAATAATATTTATTGTTCGGATATGGAGGAAGACGACAGAATTTTTGACCGATTCACATGTCCTTTGGTCTTACATGCAGTCTCAGTCGGTCCCACCATCTACTATTGGGTCTATTGTTTCTGATTGTAAATTTTATTCTAGTAACTTTGTAAATATATGTTTTTCCTTTGTGTATAGATCAGGAAATAAAGTTGTTCATACTTTGGCTTCATATGCCTTATCGAGCCCTGATCTCGAGTTTTCTAGTGTTGATGTACCAAACACTATAACTCGGTTTGTAATTTCAGACAGTTCTTAATAAGATGAGCTTGTCTCCTTTTTCAAAAGAAAAATACTATTCATGACTTACTATTTATCACCGTTAACTAAAAAGTGTTACAAATAATTACTTTCAACAATTTATATTTTTTCAATTTATCGTCTTGAACCAACAAATATTGCACATTGTCACCTTCGACTATTTGTAATTTTCTAATTTAACCTTATCGACTAAAAAGTTGCCAACTAATATTTTCAATTGTTAGTTTTCTTTACACTGCCAATTAAAATTAATAATAAAAATTATTGTTTATTGTCACGTGACTTTAATTTTTATCAAAATGACATTATTGTTGTTACGAATAAAAATATTAAAATAAATTAGAGATTGATGATGGTAGGAATGACACCGAATCAAATTTAGATTGATGGGGTGGTTAAGCTTGAGTAACTCGTTAATCGGTCTGAATGTCACTGGGTTTATTATTTCTGATTTGTTACTTGTCTGTATTTCCACCAAATTGAGTTTTATAGCGGACGGGTTGGGGCGGGTAACCGGATTAAGACCGGTTCCAGGTTCACTTTGATTTTCTCTAGTCATCAACCTTTGAATTATTTTTATTTTCTTATTCACAACTATAGTTGTGTCATTTTGATAGAAAAAATCACATAATAATGAATAATGATTTTTTATTTAATTTTAACAGACAATATAAAAAACTAATAATTGAATGTGGTGGTTTGTAATGTTTTTTTATTTAATGGTGGTACAATGAAAATCATAAATAATTAAAGTGGCAATCTGAAACATTTGTTATTTCATGGTGGTAAATTGAAAATCATGAATTGTTGAAGTGATAATTTGTAACATCTTTTTAGTTAATGGTGGTAAACTACAAATTATAAATAGTTAATGGTGGTTTTTTGCAATTTTCCCTTAATTTATTAATTTATATCCATACAAGTTTTGGCACACATAATTTGAAAATAAATCCATATAATATGGGATGTGATGTATAGAACACTCCTCTTTGAGTACAAATTAAGAATTATTATAGCGGATAATAATTCAGTGATTCTATAATTCAAAAAAAAAATTCAGTGGTTCTAATAATTACTAATTTATTAATAACGAAACAAATTCTCGAGAGCAAAACCCATATGGGAAATATGGCTCTGCAGCCATAGCATCATGATGATGGTTGATGGGATGAAGATAAGGAGAATATAACTAGTTTTGAGAGAGAATGAAATAAAAATTTACGTGGGTCGAGTCACGATTCTATCAAATATCGAGTTTTTAGTTTGGGATAAATTATAATGATCTTAAATAAAATATTAAATAAATAGAGGTCAAGCAACTTGTTAAAAGTTTGGCTTATTTTATAATAAATATCAACTCCTTTTAATTTGTCACTGTGTAAATAGGATGGTTGTTCAATTTGAACCCGGAACCGGCCCGAACTAAAAACTGAGCTAAATTGTACCCGAATAAAAAAAAGGAAAATCATGCAATATGTTCGGTTTCGGTTCTAATTTTGAGAGAACCATTGATTACGGTCCGGTTCTTGTCCTCACAAACCATAAAATGTGGTTAATCGATTAAGAACTGAACCTGACCCACTAACACGTTAAATTACATTTAAACCATAACATTCAGTTGATTTAAAAATTTTACATTTCAATTGGATTATAATATTTAAATAATAACATTAAGTTTTATTACTATTTTTTATAATTTCAAATTTTAGGTTTTGGATCATAAATTAGTGTCAAATAATTGTTTTAATTCAGCTCATAAATCAAGTCTAGATTGAACCTTTAAAAGCAATTGGTCCTTACTGATTAGAACTAAATCATTCGAAACCGGTTAGAACCATACCGACTTCACTCGTGATTTTAGTTTTGATTCATAAATTAGTCTCAAATAACTTTTTTAATTCAGCTCATAAATCGAGTCTAAATTGAACTTTTAAAATCAATTGGTCCTTACTAATTATAACTAAATCATTCGAAATTGGTTAGAACCATACGGACTTCACTCGTATGTGATTGATTCAAACTCTGATTCCTTAATGATTCGTTTAAATTCTAAATATAAAGTAATTATTTAATTTACATCATACAGTGTCGTACTTTCACGACAAAAGTGTCAATCTTATTTTATATAACGTTTTTTATGATATTTTTATGCAGATTTAATCACTTGCTCATAAACCTATCCGGTTGAGATCATTTAACAAAGGATACTTCAAAATTGGTTGGATAGATTGTAAGTTTAGATGATTAGGAGAACAGTCACAGTCCGTTTTCAGTGCCATTTTAGGTAATGCCACTCTTTCATCAATTCCATCACTAATTAATTAAAGCTCCGCATCTTCACCTTTCATATAATTATATTGCACCATAAACTATCTACTATCTGTAGATGTCCTCGTTTCAACATCTACATTCTACTCCTTTGGAATATTTAATTATTTTATAAAATAATTTAAAAGAAATGTCATAATAATTGATGAGCACTACAATTTTATTGAGAGAAAATAATACAAATTCACAATAAACTTTATAAATTTTCGTATAAAACTACGGTTAACAAAAAAATTGAATAAATGAATCTCAAATAACTTATTTTTTTATAACACTAACTCGCTCTGTTAATTTAAATATTAAATGACTGAACTAAGCTTTTAAAAGCTAAAATTCTGTTGAATTTGTAATGATAGAATACATTTTTGGCCCAAGCAATCAGAGTCAGGAGAAGTATTAGGGATAATTTCAGAATCTCAACAAGTTTAGCGGGCACGTTAATTATGTTCTGGCGTCATGTAAGCGATGATGATGGTGCCCTCAACAGCCCAAAGGAGCCACAAAATGACGGAACCATGTGTTTGCTCGGATATTGAATCTTCTGTGTTGATTAAACATCGTCACTGGCGTAACTTGTGCGCTGAATTATCTTCATCATCAATATTCTCAAACACCGATAATTCAGTTTAATCTCAAGCCCGAGTAATGTTCTTCTAGATGATGAAATGACTGCACATGTTAATAAGCATTGTTTAATGAAAAGTAAACTCAAATATAAATTTATTCAAGACCTCATAAATTGAATTGATTTCACTCATTGTCTTGTAATTAATTGATATTTTTGTTTTGAAAATTACATCAAATTCTATGTACCCATATAATTCTTTCTACATAATTAAAATATTGATCTCACCACAAATAATATGATGTTCGAGTCTCTGTTTTGTTAAATAGGGATGATGTAATAAAATAATTAAAAATTATTATGGAATTGCCACCTAATGAATATGAATTGGTTAGAAGAGTTCATTTTTTCAATAAGAAAATGACAAGTAGGTGAGAGATGGATATATAGAAGATGCTTAGATCCTAATCCAAGCAACCAGGAAAAAAATATTGTAACACAAATGAAAGTGATAGCACAACATTTAACCAGAGGGAGTGTTCAATACTAGCCATAGTTAACATGATGAGTTAGTTTTGTGAATGGTAAAAATAAGGACCTATCACGTGTACACAGACGCTCGTCTCACGTGCCTCTGTTACAAGCCCGTTCCGTTTCGTCCGTTCTGCCGCGTATGCTTTTTGGTCAGTGGTTCTCACAAATCATAGACGACTGTTTCTGTAGCATTTGTGAAATGACGTTCTTACCCTCCCCTATAGGAGTCTTTCGAAATCGTCTTAACTTCGGGATCGAGTTGCATTGAATTCGTTAAATTATTTAATGCCCCAACAGTTGATAGAAGACACCTTTTTCTTGCCTTTCACATTTTCTTTTCTAACAAAAATTCTTTGATATGACCTTTTAGTTTATTGATATAATTAAAATTGGAT
>JAYMTP010000827.1:0-28704 GCA_036897365.1 Geranium brycei | reverse complement strand
ACCAAAACGCACCTGAACTCCCCGCTACCACTCACACCCAAAACATTGATGCCTCCGAAGTCTACACATGGACACAAATGAAGCAAACCGACCACCACCACCTAACAACCTCCCCGTTCTGCGCCAAGAAAACAGTTTCTACCACCACGGAACTTTAGATCTGATTCCCACAAGGTTAGTTGTCATGTGTGTTACCGAGTTGGTTATCGGTGAGGTTAGAGTCATCGCATGTAACCATTGTCTTTCAATTGGGCTTCGATCCCAAGGGGACCAGAAGTAGCACAACTAACTCTCCGGGACTCCAAAACAGATCCACCGCTCCCTGGACCGAAACGAACAAAACCACCTCGCGCTCACCTGAAGCAATAAGAGTCGGGACGCTCGGCTCCCAAAGACTCGGGCTAGAGAAGCCATAAATTGCAAAGACCCGGCTATGGAACAAAAACGGTTGAGCCAAACTGATTTGGACCGGAAGACCAGCCTGAGCCAGACTAGGCCGAGCTAGGGTAGACCAACCGCCACTGACGAGGCCTTGGCCACCTACAAGACCTCCGACTGGCGTCGGCCCCCCGTGGCCCCAGGGAGGCTCAACCGCCCAAATGCCACCGACCACTACAAACCACCAGAAAAACCGCTTGTATCGAGCCTGAGCCAAAACACCACCGCGCGCTGCAACCTTCTGTCGCGCTGCTGCTAGGATTGCCTCTAAATAAACAAATCTGAAAGCCCTATAAAACTAAATCAAAGCAAAAAAACAGGGATCATCTAGCTTTAAGAATGTTTATTTTGGAGACAAACCAATCGACGACGACAATAACAAACCTAGACCCACGTCGTAAATCGAGTTAATTTTTGAAAACTCTGCCCAGATCGTTGGAAAAGGACGAAGATCACCGCGTGTAAAAGTGATCTAAACCACTTTGTAAGCTGAGAAGTAGTAGTGAATCACCACGAGTTGCAGAACAATGCGATTCACATTACATGCTCGTCCAACTACTTCCAGAGGTTCTATGTTGTTAACAATGATGTTGGGTTATCACATGTTTGGCCTCGCCTGAAGGGTTCTATTTTTATCTTCATTGGATTATAGACATTGCCTCAATTTACTTTTCTATTTAAATGAATATTTGGCTTGAATCAACTAAAAAATTGTATGTAAAAGTACTCTACTTTAGAGTATATAGTTTCTTGAAAGATTGAAAATTGAGCAGTTTCTGAATTTCTGAACTTACTAAAAAAATCTCTTAATTTTGCACAAAAAAATAGAAGATACTTGACTCTTGAGCTAAGCTGGTAAAGTACTTGTTCTTAATAATGCAAGTATAATAGGTAGGTAAACGATAAATCGGTCATGAACTCAGTTCGAATCTTTTTTCAAGTTGAGTTTGAGTACAGAAAATGCATGTTTATTTATGGTAAGGTTGCTCTAGAAATATGCATTTTCAAGTGTGGTTAAGGCGGTGGCCGTCGGCGACGACGAGGGTGGAGAGAATGGTTTTGATTGGTTTGCATTATTTTAAGTGTTTTTATTTATAGGTTTTGTGTTATTTTTATTGATGAGAGATTTTGTTGGGTGAACTGATGAAGTGATTTTTGGTAGGAGAAAGAGAGAGCGAGAGAGAGAGAAACAGTTTAATGGCATGGATTTAAAAATCGAATGGCAGTTAGGTGTATTAAACAAGGAAGTGATTTGTTGGTAGGAGAGAGAGAGAGAGTGAGAGTTCCAACTCACTTGTTTGATGCGGGTGTATTAGAATCTTATATCGACACTTTTGTCCCACATTTATTGTAGAATTGTCCTCGTTTTAGCGCTAATTTTTAAAGCTTTTGTACCTTTTGATGTTTGCATGTAGTTTTGGGTGAAATGTTGTAGATACAGGTATATTAAGGCCAAATCGGGAGTCTCGGACAGCGTTCATAAAAGGCAGAAAGAGAAAAGCTTCTTCTGATGAATTTTTGTATGGACACCATGATTGTGGGCTAAGAACTCATAACCATGAGTGTTATACCTAATTTATGATTTAATCTATGAACTTTATGGTAAAATGTTATATCTATGCATGTTTGTTTAAATTTACTCAGTGTTAATGATTGAATGTGAAGTAGAAAAATTAGGGTTCTTGATTTTATTCCTATTTGATTCCGAAAAGTTCGATTGGAGTTGATCTAATTATAATTTGAGGGATCAATCTCCTATAGTTTTTCCCTTAATTCAAAAATTGGCAAGCTTAGTATGGTCGAGGGTTTACTAATTCCCGAGAGGGTATCCAATGTCGAGAGGCGGATAAAGTAATTAAAACACAAGTCAAACACATAATATGTTAGAATGAGTTTTTAACTGTAATTGGATTAGTAGAGATCATAGGTCTAGCACCTATGGTTGCCATTTTACTTGTTGAATTTTTCACATTCATTATACTCGTTCGAAGTTTTGATCATTGTTTAAATTTGTTCTCGTTGACTTGCAACTTTTACAATCACACACACAAACTAATTGAGTCCTTTCAATATTTTAATTTCCATCAAAACAATTTATCAAAGTGAAAACCCTATTTTAGTCCTTGAGGAAATTGACTCGATTCTTCTCGGTTTATTACTTGTTCGGCTACGTATACTTGCGTGTGTCGGGAAGCGTTGAGTTTTACGCTCACGCTTTGCCCCAATAAGTTTTTGGCGTAGTTGTCGGGGACTAAAGAATATTTACTTTGATAAAATGTTTCTTTATTTTATTTATTTGGATTTTAATACTTGTGATTGTTTTCTTGCATGCACCTATTTCTAGTGTATGACCCGGTCATTTGGACCAATTGAATACGATTTTGATACGGAGATCAAAGTCACCTGTAGAAAGAACAATGCGTGTAAGAGACAACTAGAAGTGTTACTGGAGATGCATCACACGTTAGGTATTGGGAATAGCTCGGGTCTATTGGGCCACTGAGATGTGCTAACTCAACATGCTATATATGGTGACCCCAACCTTAAGGTGTCTCAAAAGGAGACGGTTTATGAGCAACATGCTCTTATGGGGAACAACATATCACCCCGATTATTGTGCAACCAATATGTCATACATGGGAGCACGAGCCCCAATGAACCCATCACCTCCCTAGTTTCCTAACAGATGAGAGTTCCAGTACCCTTGAAATGCATTCGCGCTCAAGCCTGTCGTGTTCAACGTGTTGCATGTAATTGCACAGTTTAATGGATTGCCAAATGAAGACCCACATCGTCACCTGAGGAGATTTCCAATGTTGTAGGATGAGGGGTGTCGATTGATCTTGTCAATTTCAACGAGAGTGGCAAATGAATGGTACCTCACTCTAGCACCGAAAGACACTATAATTGGGCGACCTTGCAGAGATTGTTTCAGGGACAATATTTCCCTAAGAAGACTACCAAGCTAAGAAATGATATTTACTTCTTCCATCATTTGATACGAAGTCTCTCTACAAGACATATGAGAGATTTAAATCTTTATTGCGGGGATGCCTGAATTCCTTTACTCCTACCTTGGTACTCATTGCAAAATTTCTTCAACAGGCTGCCCTTCTACTTAAATGGTTTTGGTGTCGCTGGGCAAGGAGCTCTTTTGGAATTATTCTTGGGTGAGGTCTATGACCTGATATAGAAGTTTGCTAGTAACAACCATCAATGGTATTCAGAACGAAGACCTAACGTCAAGTGGCACTTGTGAGCGAAAATGATGTCATCTTGGGCTTGACATCCAAATTTGATGAGGTGTTGCAATGTATGAATAGAGCAGGCATAATGACCAAGATTTAAGCTCCAAGCGAAGACTGATGTGAAATATGTGGGGATACGAGTCACGATTGAGATAATTGTGGGTATAACACCTAAGGGGTGGCTTATGTGAATGAGAAAATTTTGAAGAATCATCAATTTAACCAAATGAACTCTCTCCCGGGCCAATAGAACCAACAAACGAGCAATGCAAATTATGGAAATCAAGGAGATCAAACCCGATGCAAGTATGGAAATCAGGGTTATAATTATCAAGGCAATCAATGAAATTATGACAGCAACCAAGGGTACACTGGGAAATGCTGGGAATTTAGGAGGTCAAGACAACAACTCGAGGCAACCCTACCAAGGTGTTAATAATTGGAAACATATGGCAAAAATAAAAAGGGAATCAAGGAAACGAGAACCAGAACAACTTCAATGATTCTAACCAACCACCCGGTTTCGAGAGTGTAAAACCAAACCTCTTCGTCAGTTGTGAAATCCTCTCTACAAAAAGGTATGTTAGCCTTCACGAATAAACAATAAGAGATTACTAGTGCTTTCTGACAAGATATAACAAGTATTTTAGCCACAATTCAAAACATCGAAACTCAATTGGCTCAAGAAAATTTCCCGAGACCTACAGGAGGACTTCCAAACAATGTGGAGAACCCGATGAATCATGGAAAAGATCATATTAAGCCTATCACTTTGCGTAGTGCAACCAGATTATCGGGTCCACTAATGTCAACTCTTTCGCAAGAGCAAAAAGTCAATAAAAAAGTTGAGGAAAACGAGGAAGTTATTGAAGAAGCTCTGGAAGTAGAGAAGGAGCCAATCAAGAGAAAAAAGGTTGATGCACTCAAGCCCGTAGAGCCTTAAATTTCACCGCCTTTTTGGCTATGTACCCTCAACAAGTCAAGAAAAGCAAGCATAACAATGCACAATTCTCATTATGCTTAGACGTGCTTCGATAAGTCACTATCAACATTCTGTTAATTGAGACTATTGAAGAAATGCCAAAGTAACACGATTTTTTCAAAGAAATTCTCTCCAATCAGGTTGTGGTCCTCTTTACTGAAAAATGATGAAAAAAGCTCATATGTACACCACCAGATCAACTTTGTCCACGTCGGATATGCTCGGTCCTTGTCGGATATGTGGTTTAGAAGTAGAGAGTGTCAGGAAAATATAGACCAAATCCATCTCGATGGCGACCGAACCGATCTGCAAAATTGCCTAAACCCACCTCGCTGGCGACCGAACTGATATGGAACCGAACCCACATTGCCATCTCGGTGTCTTGCTAAACGTAAACGCCGATGTTGAGCTCCAGCTCCGTCGTCGTGAGCTTGCCAGGGCATTTCTTTGATATTTAAGTTTGTTTTTATTTTTTAAACCAATGATAGTTTAGATATTTAAGTATTGTAGGTAGAATGTGCAAACACGTGACCCATTTTTTGGCCGTTAAATCTTACGAAATACTAACGGTTGTCCAAAACTGATAGTTAAGATACTTAAAAGAGAAGAAGAAAAGTTAGAGTATCAAATTGTGAATCAAATATAGTTAAGTGTAGTAAACTGTCATTTTCTTAATATACCTAACTTAGGTTTTAGCCTAGGCATATATATATTTTTCCACTTTACTCCACTTCGTCAAAATTTTAGAATATTCCATTAGTATTTTTAAAAACGACAGAATTACCCCTCATCAAAAAATAAATTATTAATTTTAGTGTGAAACGACAATTATACCCCTAATATGAAATTAAAATCGAATGACACAATGGTGTTTTAAAACTAAATAATAAAAATAAATAAAATAATGATAATAATAAAATAGAATTAAATAATGAAAATTTAATAATTAAATACAAAAAATCAAATCCATACACCCATTCTCTAGCATGTCCCTCTAGTTTGCCACCGTCATCTTTCTCCTCATTCCCTTATATTTCTTTTATCTCTTATTCGCCCGCCTTCTTCTTTCTCATCGACACAACTATTTGGCACTAAACTGTGCCACCGACTCCAAACCCCAATCTCTTAGCAATTTTGGGGTAATCGGAGCCTGCTGATATCCTAAACACACTGACGCCATATCGGAGCTTGTTGATATCCTAAACACACTAACGCCATATCGGAGCTAGGTAGACAGATCAAGAGAGGGTCTCGTTTGTGTCGTTACCAGTGATGACGATGGTGGAGAGTGGAGCTTTGGTGTTTGGAGGCTTTTCGGTAACTACTGCCTCTAATTTCAATGATGGCATTGAAGCCTATGAGTTTGAGGAATATCCCTATGTTGATGACGCCGCTTCTCGAACCAACGCCGTTGGTAAACTTTTCATAGGCAATGAGTCCCCCTTGACTAGAAGATTCTATTTTACCATGAAATGGCTAATGTATGTTATGATATTGTGTCCAATTATCGAATCTTTTTTTGGATAAATATTTGTCATTTAAATTAAAGTTAATTACAATTTACTCGTACTATAGTGGCGTGTTTTGCACTTTACTAACAACCATAATAGAAAGTTTAATTTCATGTGAGTTAGTTTTTTTACACTTTGCTCTAACACGGTTATAATTTGGAAATAAAACATAATTTTTTTCAGAAAAAGACAAAAATGCCTCTAAATTGATTTGAGACGACTGCCCCAAACTGGACCTTGGGGGAGAGTTCAGGAACACGAATCCGTCATTCCCGTTGCTGTGGCTTCTCCTCACCAGATCTCGGAACCCCTACAGCTTCGAGAACCCCGTGGTGTTTCCTTTTTTGCAGGCTGCCGCCGACGCCTCCACCGCCGTCTTCCTCGTCCAGTCGCAGTACGGACCGACTGACGCCTCGTCCAGATCTTCAGTCTCCGACGAGGAAGAGGACGACGACGCGTCGGGCTCTTCCAGAAAGTTTCTTTAGCAGTGGTCGGAAAGACGACGTGGAGGTCATCGTGCTGCTTAGATCCCCGTGATAAATTTGTATACAAGGTCTCACATGTAGAGATGCCCTATCCATAGAGGAAGACGAAGAGAAGGCTCTAGTAAAAAATCGGGAACACGAGGCGGATCTGGCCGTCCTGGAACGCCTCCTCCGCCGAAATTGGCCATATGTCTGGATTCGTGCAAGCGAAGGAGAGATCTTCTTCATCTTCAATCAGAATTGCCTTCCTCTTCGATTAGTCACCATAGTCTCTGAGCTGCAATATTCTGCTAAAATACTTGTTGAGCTTGCCGGAGAAACCCATCGTCGAAGATGAAGGAGATGGACTGGTCGAACCGGTCCAAATGTCAGACCATATCTCAATTCTGGTTTATTGTCGGTCCGAGTCAAACTATGATGAATTAATTACAAATAAATTCAAGGGTATTTTTGTCTTTTTAAAAAAATTAGGGCTTCTGTTCAAATTTTAACACTGTTAGGGTAAAGTGTAAAAAAAAAGAAAGAAACTAACTAACCAACCTGAGATTAAACCTTTTATTATAGGTGTAGTAAAGTGTAAAACATGCCACTATAATGCGTGTAAATTGTAATTAACCTTTGAATTATGATCTCCCAAAACTTACATACTTTTTGATTTAGGGATGTTCTCCATTTTTAATAAAATTTTCGATGTTTCTTCTATTTAATTTTTGATTTAGAAACACAGATGATTTTACATAAATATGAAGTTTTGGAATTTAGTTTTTTTTTCAAATTACATCATATACTAAATCTACCATTTAATCTTTCCTCATATTGATCACAACAGGTTCGAAACCCAGACCTCTCCATTAATTTTGTGAGACTCAAACCGTTGCTGTGTTCCATCGAAGATATGAATTTAGTTTGAATACACAGAAGTCATCAATATTTGTCTGGATTTAAAAATATAGTTTATAATTTCGTTCTCACCATCAAAATTCAATTCAAAACCATGGACAACACATAAAATGGAGAATGATTTTTAATTTTCTTTGAATTTCCTATCCAATAATAATAGCGCGTGCACGACACTACCGTACACCCGCACATACACTTGACCCTCCTTCACTCACTCACACGTATTACGTTCTTCTTTGTTCCGTCTCTCTAAAAAAAAGGAACTCATTTTTATACATCTTTGTTGGCTACATTTATTATACCAAACCCTAACCCATCTGAAAACCCAAATCCATGTCTGTCCTCTATAAGCCCTAACCCTCCATCTCCGTCGCTGCCATGGATTCTCAACCCAACAATCTGTTTGACACGGCCTCCCAGCCCGACGCCGCCGGCGACGCCTACACCTTCCTTGAATTCAACACTCAGGGCGACGCCGACTTCGACTACTCCGACTTCCGCGACCCGATTAGGTCCCCCGTCGCCTGGCCCACCCCCTCCGACTCCCTCCCCGATCACAATGCCTCCGACGCCTCCCCCGTCTCCGGGAGCGCAACCAAGGCCCGCGGCCAGGCGGTGGATTCGCTCGCTGCTGGGGTCAGCGGGCTCAACTTTGAAGACACCGGTGACGATGACAATTACGACTTCGGAAAGGGCGATTTCACCGAGCACGCCTGCAAGTACTGCGGCGTCTCTAACCCTGCCTGCGTCGTCAGGTGCAATGTGCCTTCCTGTCGCAAGTGGTTTTGCAACTCCCGCGGCAACACTTCTGGCTCGCATATCGTCAATCACCTGGTGAGTGGGTTGGTTGGTTCATTGTGTTTTGGGTCCTTACGGTTTTATTAATTGCTATGCATTTGTACATCATATTGGAAATTCAAGGATGATTGGTAGTGGCAAACAAGCAAGGAAGATAATAGAAATGAACTTTGTGATTTTGCCACTCACATGCTGACTGATGGGCTTCTTATCCCTAATTTTTAAATGTTGAAGACATGAATTTACTGAGCTATGGTTTGATATGAAGTGGATTTACGATGGAAAGCTTGTGGCTTTTTAAAAGCGCCTAGTGAGGCAACATGTTGTTACCAATAATATCACAACCCTGTTTAGAGCTCTCCTTTTATCCAAAAAAAACATGTTTGCAATTCAGAGAGGGTTCATTTATTTGAAGAATAATGTGCAGTTATAGAACTTAAAACTTGGAAGGTTTCCTACATACTGTATGGTGGTTGGTCATTTACGAGGGATATTAGTTACATTTCTATATGAAAAACCACGGTCCATCCATTTGGATATAAGCTTAACTATAACTTTAAATTACCGAGAATAATTAGAATTTAAGGGTTTTAAACTAGTATATGGAATGTATTTATGGCAAGTGTAAAGGCATTATTAATGGTTCATTTACGCTACAAGGAAAGGAAGTTACTAGAAGTATCATTTTATGTACATTGGATGCATTATTTTTTGTTGTTGAAAGAATGTAGAGATGTCAGAAATAGGACCCGTGGGTGGTTTTAGTGGAGGTGGGTATTATATGATAAAAGAATATCTTTGAAGTTGGATAGAAGTCTTAAATAGTTTATCTATGAGACTGGCTATGTTTTATGACTTTGATTTTTAGGGTTCCAAAAATGATGCAAATCCATAGATGCGGTGGTGGAGATGAGAATGCTTAGATGGATGTGTGATAAGATTAGGAATGAGTTATTTGAACAACAGGAGTTGGGGTAGTTTGAGCTGAAGAGAAGACAAGAGAACATCATTTATAAAGTGGCTCAGTAGAGAGTAATTGGTAGAAACTAACAGGGGTAGAAATAGACTCAAGTTAAACATGCAAAAGAGTGGCAAGAATTGACATGATAACAGTTGGTTTAAAGAAGGAAATTTCATTAATAAATGGAGGGAAAAAAACCCCAACTTTGTTTAAGATATGACTTGGTAATTGTTGTTGTATAGATAACCTTTTTGTAAAGTCTGTACAGTAGGCTCTCTCTCATTCTCTTCCATGGTTGTTTGTCGCTTATATAAGATCCAACCCTCTTTCGCCCCCTACCTGTGAGCAATGAATTTTAATACATGAAACATTGTTGGAGGTGTTGTCTCTGTTTTTCTGTAGTTCCTTATTAGGAATGTTGGTTAATGCTGTATTTTTTCTATTTTGTGTGATTAAAATGCCTTTTACTGGCATATAATATTGTTTGTATAGTTTATTGGGAAAATGGAAAAAACGTGCTATATACTATCACACTTTTGCAGGATGATGCTGCGTTTTTGTTAATGACAAAAAGGTGTTGCGAGCTTTGATTTTTTTGTGCAAAATGTGTGTATTTTTACAAAAATGATGAAATTGCCCCTGAAATTAAGAATTAAAGTTTTTATAAAATGATTTAAAAAATTAATTACAAAATATGATTATAAAAAATTAGCTAAAAGATATATTCAGAAAAAAACTTTTAAATCATTTTTTTTAAGAAATAATTCTTAATGTTAAGGGCAATTTCATCATTTTTGTACAAATACACACATTTTGCACAAAAAATCAAAGCTCCCAAGTCCCAACACCTTTTTACCAATGACAAAGTAGACAACACCCTCTTGCAAAAGTGTGATAGCATACAACACGTTTTTGTGATTCTCCTTAGTTTATTTTATTATTACTACTTATCACAGGCTTTTAAATTAACCCTGTTGACTCTTCATTAATATGGCTTTTGTATTTTGTCAGCTTATTTACAGTGTTATTTTTCATGCACAATTAGTTCGTTCTCCCTTGTATATGCTAGTTTCGTTAGAAGTTGAATAATTGCCTTTTGATTTTCTAACAGATGAGGATATGCTGAGCACTAATGTTAGATATCCATCAAGCTGCAGGCTTAACTTATTCTATATGTTATGCTTTCTGAACTAATACATGTGTTGGGTTCTGAATATGTATGGTCTTTTCGTTCCTCTTTTAGGTTCGAGCTAAACATAAAGAAGTTTGTCTGCACAAAGATAGTCCCTTGGGAGAAACCATCTTGGAATGCTATAACTGTGGGTGCCGGAATGTTTTCCTCCTTGGTTTTATTTCTGCCAAGACGGAGAGTGTTGTAGTTCTTCTCTGCAGAGAACCTTGCCTGAACGTTAATGCATTGAAGGATATGAATTGGGACCTTAGTCAGTGGTGTCCCCTGATTGATGATAGGTGTTTTCTGCCGTGGCTTGTTAAGGTTGATGTTATTTTTTTAAATTTATTATCCATTCTATCTTTTTACTATTGTTGAAGTTTGTGGTTATATTTTTCATCTCAAACTTACTGATTTGTCGTGCTTCACAGATCCCATCTGAACAAGAGCAGCTGAGGGCACGACAGATAAGTGCTCAACAAATTAACAAGCTTGAAGAACTTTGGAAAACAAATCCTGATGCTTCCCTTGAAGATCTTGAGAAGCCTGGAGTTGATGATGAACCCCAGACTGTAGCCATAAAATATGAAGATGCATATCAGGTGCTTAAACTTATTATCGAGGCTTCATAAGATGATAGATAACTTGGTTAAATGCTTGGGTAGGTGTCATTTCTAAGTGAGATGTGCCTAAACATCAGCATGTCCTAGATTGGGTAGTTTAAAGAGCCTGAGGGTGATATTTGCTTCAGCTTGTGCCAAATCCACACTATTCGACTTGATATGGAGCCTGTTAGCATTGAGCAAAGGCCTTCCACAGGAACGGAATAAAAAGCTCGCCATTAATATTGCCAGTATGACGGTCATATAAATCAAACAATTGTGCACATACATGCTGGTAATAATTCACCATATTTAGAGAAGACTGGGGGGGGGGGGGGCTAGAAGGAAAATCTCTGATTGTTTCCGTTCATGTAAGTGTTGCGGGACTGAGCTATATGGAAACCTGAGTGGCTAGATTACACAGGGGAGTTCCGTTGGGGTTGAGTTCTATTTTGTTTTCGCAAACGATTAGGCCCTGCATGAACTCTTCCATTACACTGTTTCCTCTCTTCTGCCACCTGTGTTTGGCTTAAGCTTCTTATTGTGTTTTGTCAGTGATTCTATGTATTTAAACTGTTTATGCTGAAATGTATTTTTTGTAACAAGATACAAAAAAATACCATAGAAAATCGTTTGTATTTTCAATTAATCAAGTACATATTAGTAGCAGAATTACTGCCACCACTTTGGATTTGCCTTCTCCAGATGCTTACAATTTGTGTTTTCTGAACTTTGTGCAGTATCAAAATGTGTTTGCACCACTTATCAAGCTCGAAGCTGACTATGATAAAGTATGCTTCTTAATATTTTTCTTTATTATCATTTTAAAACCTTTTGCTCTCTTCTGTTATACTTATACCATTGATAGTACTTAGAAGAAACATATTCATCGAATGAGAACCTAATGGTAGTTTTCTCTGAAATTTATGCACATCCTCATTCTTTCTTTTTAATCTTCTTATAGATGATGAAAGAGTCTCAAAGCAAGGACAATATCACTATTCGGTGGGATATCGGTCTCAACAAGAAACGTATAGCATATTTTGTGTTCCCTAAGGTGCATAACTATCTTCTTTTGCTTCAAAAGTTCAGTTATTTTTTAGTATCAGCAGTTTAACCTTTCCTTTGGGGTTGCTGTTAAGTTTTTGTCTGTTGCATAAGGACACTATTAATAAATCCATTTAAACTGGATATTCTATTATTGTAGGAAGACAATGAGTTGCGGCTTGTACCCGGGGATGAGTTGCGGCTACGTTATTCAGGCGATGCTGTTCATCCTGCATGGCAGTCAGTTGGGCATGTGGTATGCATTTTTTAGATCTGAATTTAAGATATATTTGAATTTTTACAGACTTGTTTGTTGATCAATTATTCTAATAATTTCCATTGATTTTCATGGGATATTCTTTGTACTTTTGCTGTTTTAGATCAAGCTAACTACTCAAGAAGAAGTTGCACTTGAGCTTCGTGCTAACCAGGTAGTTTTGGTACCAGAAATGGGTATTTTGTTATTTGTGTTGAGCAATTTCCACTTACTGTTGCTGTTCTATGTAGGGAGTTCCTGTTGATGTGAACCATGGTTTTAGTGTTGATTTTGTTTGGAAGAGTACAAGCTTTGATAGAATGCAGGGGGCCATGAAAACTTTTGCAGTGGATGAAACTAGTGTCAGTGGGTAGGTTACTCTAGTAGTGTAATCTCTGTTTTTGCTTAAGCTCTGCCAATCAGTATTGTATATGCATTTTGTACTTCAAGTTATGATTTATGCCAATGATATTGAGTACCTGAGCTGGGTTTCATGCTGGCTATTATTTAATCCCTGTAAGGATTGGTTAGACAGATTAACAGTGTATCACACCAACATTTTCTGGTCTTTTTTGTTATAAACTATACTTTTGTTATGCAGGTATATATATCACCACTTATTGGGCCATGAGGTTGAGGTTCAAATGGTTCGCAACACCCTACCTCGTCGTTTCGGTGCACCAGGTCTTCCAGAGCTCAATGCTTCTCAAGTATGGTTTTGGAGTGTGCACTATTATTACATGTATCTGTACTGGCATGAATAAGTTTATAGTAATTCATTTTCTTTAATGTTTTCGGTATTTATTTGTGAGCTCTATACGTTTGATGACGATATGCACATTGGCATATACACTGTCTGTCTATTCCATTACATAAATTCTGCCTTCAAGTTGCAAAATTGCCCAATTAATCTTTACATACTCCATTGTCAGGTTTTTGCTGTGAAGAGTGTTCTTCAGAAGCCCATAAGTTTGATTCAAGGCCCACCTGGCACAGGGAAAACTGTTACTTCAGCAGCAATTGTGTATCATATGGCCAAACAAGGTCAGGGGCAGGTGAGTTCACCAACATCTTTTATATTAATTACTATTATTTAGTTTTGGTCCCTTTTGACCGAACCTTGTCATTAGGTTTTGGTTTGCGCCCCAAGTAATGTAGCTGTTGACCAACTAGCTGAAAAGATAAGTGCCACTGGGTTAAAGGTAAGGGTGTACAGTTGATTGGCATGTATTTAATGGATAAGGATGCACTTTGTGCTATTAATAGATGAATTACTCTTATTATGCTGTCTTGCTTTAGAAAAGAACACAATTTATGCATATCAAAGCATACACCATTTTATTGTACTGCATTTATTGACTATAACTTAGTAATAAAAATGATTTTCACTGTTACCAATAATTGTTTGTTCTTTGAATAATCTAAGGTAGCTAAAACAAGTAAGATTTCATCTGCTGTTTTTCAAATATTAATAGGTGTCTACTAGAATAATTGCATTATCATTTGTCGTATCGTATGATCATGATTTTTGTTTTGCATTGTGATATTTCCTTTTCATGCCAACAGTATTTCTGTTTAATTATATTTTCATTTTTCTTTCCTAAGGTTGTTAGGTTGTGTGCAAAATCAAGGGAAGCTGTAAGTTCCCCTGTTGAGCATTTGACCCTGCATTATCAGGTTCGTTCTGTTGCCTGTATTTTTTATCTTCTTCATGTAAAGCCAATCCTATTCCTTTTCTGTTTGATCATGATGCAACTTAGTTATGAATTTTTGCAGGTTAGACATCTTGATACATCAGATAAGAGTGAACTTCACAAGTTACAGCAACTGAAAGATGAACAAGGTTCATCCTTTTCTTCTCATAACTTTTTATTTCTGATTTTGTAGCTAATAATGTGCTTTTAGGTGTTGTGATCTTATCGTTAAACGACTTTGCTATTTTAAAGCTTTAGTATGTGTATGTCTCAGCTATCAGTATCTTCTACCTTGATTTCAAATCATCGATATTACTGGACATGTGTATGACTCATAATTGTAGGAGGGCCAACTGCCAATACTTAATTGATGAGCATATTCAGGTTGAAGCTTGTTAATAGGTGTACAAAGTTCTCTAATTGTACTTGCATAGCCAAAACATGTGAGTTTGGTTAGCTGCTTTAGAGTTGGTGAATGCGAGTCAGATTAGTGTCCGTGTTGCTACCTACTTGTCTTCATTGGTATTTGTAATAATTTACAGTTGACCAATGGTATCTGTTGTCAATATTATTTTGATCGCTGACAAAAAGTTCACCAACTTGAACCTACAGTTTCTGGTTAATTTGTAATTTGAATGATGGTTTCGTGAATTTACATGTGAGATGTATGTAATGTTCTGGCTAATCTTTCATCTTCATGATCATTCTAGTAATGTGTTCATGCTTTAGAATAGAGTTTTTTGAAAATTTGGAGGTTCCGTAAAAGAGTTTTGTACTGTGTTACCATAGAAGTGTCTGCTGTTTGTGTAAAAAAGGTAAATCTTACAGTTACTTATTTATAATATAATTTTACAGGAGAGTTATCCAGCGGTGATGAGAAAAAGTACAAATCCCTAAAGCGGGCTACAGAAAGAGAGATTTCCCAGAGTGCTGATGTGATTTGTTGCACATGTGTTGGTGCCGGAGATCCCCGGTTTGCAAATTTTAGGTTTCGCCAGGTTGAACACATTCTATACGAACATGTAGTCTTATTTAACTCTCAAAAGCTTGTGCACTAAGGGTTTCTTTTTTCTTCTTGGTAGGTTCTTATCGACGAGTCTACTCAGGCAACTGAACCTGAATGCCTGATTCCTTTGGTTCTTGGGGCAAAACAGGTACTGAGGGAATTTCTCATTGATATTATCATATCTTACCATTGTTCTTCTAACATAAGATCTCTTATTAGGTTGTTCTTGTTGGTGACCATTGCCAACTTGGTCCAGTCATCATGTGCAAAAAAGCGGCCCGTGCTGGGTTAGCTCAATCTCTGTTTGAACGACTTGTTCTTCTTGGTGTCAAACCAATAAGATTGCAGGTAATGGTTCTTTACACATCTGCTAGTTCATTAGCTCATCTTGTGGCTGCCAGTCTATTAATTTAGGCGTTTGTTTTTGTAGCTTTTGCTGTTTGAAATTCTCTTGTGCAATATGTATATATTATTTTTCTTATCATTTTGATGTCTTCTTAAGATTTGTCTCACTGATTCCTGTTAATGCTCTATTCTTTTAGGTCCAATATCGCATGCACCCATGTCTGTCCGAATTTCCATCTAATAGTTTCTATGAAGGCACATTGCAAAATGGTGTAACTGTCAATGAACGACAGTCATTGGGCATTGATTTCCCTTGGCCTGTGCCTAATCGTCCCATGTTCTTTTATGTCCAGGTACTGTAACTGCTGAAAGATGGCCTGGTTTTAGTTATAATTATCACTTAAACATACAGAAAGCTATCTAAATGGTTTACCAGCTAGATCATGCGCATGGTAAAGTAAAAAAGTTTCATGGTTATTCTGTCTAAATAGAATTGCTGATTTTATTTAGAAGAAAAAGTAGCCTTGTAGGATTGTCTGCTAGATCTGCTGCCTTGTAGGTCATCCGAATTTTTATTTTGGTTTTATTTTATTGTCTTCTTGTCAACCCCTGTTGCTTTTTTTCGTATCTTTTTGGCTGGTGTTTTGATTTCACATAGCTGTTTTCTAGATGGGACAAGAAGAGATAAGTGCCAGTGGAACATCCTATCTAAATAGAACTGAAGCTGCAAATGTTGAGAAAATTGTAACTACCTTCTTAAGGAGTGGTGTTGTGCCTAGTCAGGTAAACCTGTATTGGTCGTGTCAATTGATGTACAACAATTCTTTTCAGGAAGGTAATTTAATTTTGCTTAGGAATTTACAGATTGGGGTAATTACGCCTTATGAGGGACAGAGAGCATATATTGTGAATTACATGTCAAGGAATGGTGCTCTAAGACAGCAACTCTACAAAGAAATTGAGGTAAAATTGATTTTCTTCAAATACTAATTCCACATGATCCTGAATCTCCTTTGCATTTTATGTATGAACTTCAGGTTGCGAGTGTGGATTCATTTCAAGGAAGGGAAAAAGATTATATCATTCTGTCATGTGTGAGAAGTAACGAACATCAGGTGGGCTGATTAAGCTCATGCACATTATTTCTTTCATTGTTTGGCACTATCCTTTTGATGGAAGTTGGATTTTAGAACTGCCGGTACTTTTTTAATAATAATTCCTTTCTAAGGTAGCTTCTTACGAAGTGCTTATGCATGTGGGAAAGAGACAGTAGATTAACTATTAAGTGATCATACTTACTCTGTTTGCTATTGTATGTTTAAAGTAATCTTCATTTTATTGACCTTTTACCGACTCCCCCCAACTTGTTATAAACATCTGTGTTTGGGGTCTTGCTAAAAAGTCTTTAGTTGCGGAAATTATACAAATAACTCCTTGCTGCCTCCAAGCAATTTTTCTGTTGCCAAGTTGTTAAACTTTGGCACCTACAATGTCACTGCCTAATATATATGTATTCCTTTTGAGGAGTTCATATGGGCATGACACCTCTGTTTTTCCTCTCTACTCTCTCCCTGTGTTGTAACATGGGCCTTGCCAGGTCATATATGAAGTTCATTATTTCTATATGTAATTACTAAAGACTAAATTCGACTTGTGTTTTCTTCCAGTATATTGAATGTTAATTAACCAGTTCTTGTGGTCATAAAAAAAATTAACCAGTTCTTGATGGCTTGGTCCTTTTCTTTTTAGGGTATTGGATTTCTCAATGATCCTCGCAGGCTCAACGTTGCCTTAACTCGTGCCCGTTATGGGATTGTTATTCTTGGAAACCCCAAAGTTCTAAGCAAACAGCAGCTATGGAATGGATTATTGACACACTATAAGGTAAATATTCCCTCCATTCCAAAATAATATATAAGGAATAATGGAGTTAGTGCTTCACTTCCCACTGTGCCCCATACCCTCCCAGAAGCTAAGACGCTCATGTTGTAAATACTAACTAATGCAATGATATTTTGGGTCATCCATGCACAATTCTCTTTCTTAAACGAAAAGTGGAACCTTATTTTAAACATCCATTTTAGGGAAGTAGGAAATTTATTTTGGAACAGAGGTAGTACATGTATTTGCATTTACTATGCTGTGGTTTTTAATGGTTTATCACATTCTTTTAGTGCTACTATTATGAGATATAAAATAGCCCATTCATCTTTATTCTGCTCAGCCACTCATACATCTGCAAACTTCTATGATCAACTTGTGTTATCCCTTTGAAAATAGATCATGAATGTGTAAATTTCTATTAATTACTTTTTTTAATCGTTTTGAACAACTTGTTTGACATTCCTTTTTCGAATTGGCTTGATCAGGAGAATGAGGGCTTGGTCGAAGGTCCTCTGAATAATTTGAAGCAAAGTATGGTCCAATTTCAAAAACCAAAAAAGGTATGACATGAACTGCCCCAGTTGATATATATATATATATGCCGTGGATAGTATTTGCTTCACTTATTGCTCAGTCATTCTCAGTCTGTCAAGAATACGTCTAACCCATTTATTGTCACTTGTTTTTTCTAGATCTACAATGAACGTAGACTTTTCTATGGTGGTGGACCTGTGCCAAATGATAATTTTGGGTCTGTTTCCTCATCTAGCCTAAATGCTGAAAGGAGAAGTGGTCGATCTAGGGGTATGTTATCGTTGACACTCCGGCTGTCTTATTTCTATGAAGGAACTCTTAAGTGTTAAATTTACCACCAGTGCTTTAATGTTTTTAACATTTTATTTTTCCTAAATTTTGTGTGTTCTGGTTTCTGGGGTGATTAGTTTGTGTGACTATCCTTTTATCTTTTTTATTAGGGCAATATATGCCACCTGGCCCATTCAATGGTGCCCATAAGCCTGGACTGCATCCTGCTGGTTATCCAATGCCTCGCATGCCTGTTCCACCTTTTCATGGGGCCCCTCCTTCTCAGCCGTATGCTATTCCGTCCCGTGGAGCGGTACATGGACCGGTTGGAGCAGTGCCTCAAGTCCCTCCACCAGGTAGTCTTGGTTTTGGGGCTGGGCGTGGTAATCCGGGAACTCCTATTGGCAGTCATCTTCCACACCAGCAAGGCACCCAGCAAGCTATTGGGAATCTTGGTTCTAATTTCAACTTCCCTGCTATGGATAATCCTACTAGCCAGCCATCTGTGGGTGGTCCATTGTCTCAGCCTGGATTTGTTAATAATGTTAGTATCTCATAATTTGTCAAGATTATGTTATGTTGATAACTTTGTCAATATGATCTTGGTTTATTGCTTCTTTATACAGTTGTGTTCTGAATTATTTGAGTTCTGTCTTTTAGATGCCGGTTCAGGGTCCAAGCCAAGCCTTTGGTGATGGGTTTTCTATGACGGGCATGTCACAGGTACTTGCCTAGGATTTTTATTTTGTTCTAAATATTTTTCAAGGCTCATTTCTCAGTTTTACATCTCTTATTGACTGTCAATTAGGACTTCTTGGGTGATGACTTCAAAAGTCAGGGATCTCATGCTCCTTATAATGTTCCTGATATCTCAACACAGGTAGATTTATTGCAATTTCTGATGTCATCATATCTATGTTTATTTTATGTCTGTCTTGTTAATGTGTTATTATCAACATAGGTAGTGTGATTGTACATATTCTAAGAGTTCTCATGTTACTTGTTTTATTTTATCAGGCTTTTCAAAGTGGATATGCCCTTGACTATGCATCACAAGGAGCACAAGGTGGATTTCAAGGGAACTTTCTCAACCAGAATTCTCAAGCTGGGTATTCTCGCTTTGGTTCCGGAAATGATTTTATGTCTCAGGTCTGGTCCTTACAATACCTCATCCTTTGTTTCACATATGGATGACTTGTCTTGTATTTTATCTTTCTTTCTGAAACTCTTTTCTGGTGATAGGACTACATGACTCATGGATCACAAGGCTTATTTACTCAGGTTGGCTTCAATGACGCTTCACAAGATGAGGCATCACAGAGGCACTTTGGTGTGGCCAATCCCAGTCAACTTCAATCTCAGGTTTCTTGTCCATCTGATTTATTGATTACCGTGTGTGAAATATTTGGTAACTGCTGAATTTAATCCCCACGTTGTAGAAGCATGAGGGAATTAAGCCCTGTAGAATCGTGAGAGGAAGTGAGATAAACCAGCATGGGAAGATTATGAAAAGAAAAGCCTATATATAAATGGAAGGACCAAACCTAACTAAGAAGATTGATCTTTTAGTTGTGGAGTCTGACCCAATAGTATATTTGGCCCATTTTAATAAAATTTACAGGAAATAGGAGGTTTTACAATAATAATGAACTTGGGTGTGTGGGAAATGACTTTGCTCATGGGTCTGCATCTTTTGCTTTCTAGTCCGTATTGTAAGTGTGTGAAATGAATGCAGGGATTGATGAATTCTCTCTACTCCCAGCCTTTTGCTCACTACAACACACAGCCACACAACTTACAGGCTCCTCCACAGCAGCAGCCTCAACCTCCTCAGCAAGCTCAGAGCTCCCAAAACCAGAAACTCCACTTCAATGGGTGAGCGACAGAGGAGGGTCATGGTTGTGATGGGTTATAATTATCTTGCATTCAGCAACTTGGGTTTTGCTGTCATGTCATGTGTGCCAAAAATATTCAGGCAATGAAATGCGGAAAATGCTGCTGGCCATTGTCTGGATAACCCCGTAGTAGGAGGCGATTCGCGAATAAAAGATTTGCTGAATTGGCACGTATAGCTATGGGTCTTTTGACCAGGCAGCAACAGACAGCAGACATCCAAGGCTGTGAAAGAAATAAATAACCCCGATTACCTGTTTTGTGTTGTTTTGAATCTGATTGAAAAGGGAAAATCATTGCAAAGGGAGCGTTGCATGGCATGGTATGGTTTTGTTGCGAGGGTTTGGTTTGGAAAAGTAGGGCGGCTTTTTCGTTTGGTTTGGGTTGGCCCGTAAATCAATCAATCATAGAGGACTGGACTGGAGGAGCGAGCAATCAATTAATTACCACTGAAAATTGTGAACAGAATGCATTGCTATTTGCCGCTGCAGGTGAAGCCGACTATAACTAACTCTCTCAGCTCTTCCCTACATGTTAATGTTACTATACTCTCTTGAAATGTTTATACCATTTCAGCCTCTTATGATGTGTAATTAAAAGATTTCAAAAAGTAGAAGATGATTATATCCTGAATTGTTCTTTGGGGTGAGATTGTTTACGCATTAAACTCTACAATACATGGATGTGTGATTTGTTTTCCAAGTGGCCGCATCTGTTCAAATTTGCAGTTTTTGTATTGCTTTGTTTATGATATGTGTTGGTATAATATACAGTTGCATATGTGATTTCATTTTTAAAATGTTAGGTGAACAAATTAGAATCAATTACTCCATAATTAGTTGGAACTCTAATAAAGCAAAAATGAGATTCTTTTGAACAATTTCATGTAACTGTACCTCATTCTTGTTCAATTTCAGTCATCTTATATTTGTTATTGAGAAAATTACATGTTATTACCAAATCTTTAAAAGTTACGTATGTATTTTTTTGAAGAAAAAAATGAAAGGGGATAATGAAATCATAATCTCACTCATTATTAAAAATAGGTGAGATATATTTAAAAAAAAATATAGGTGAGATTGTTTGAGTTTTGGTGATTTAGTGTTTGGGACTAATATTGATATTTATTGTAACATAGCAAAACAGTTGGTTAACACATTATCAACCAACCAGATAAGTTTAATTTTCTTAAATATAATTTGATTTCTCTTTGTACTCTAGTCAAAGTTGCCAAAGAGTTGTCCCATATACATTAATTGAATGCCCATTAATTAGCAAACAGCAAACCTATCCTCATTGGTTAGTGCAGCTCATTATATGGACAAAACATGTTTTGGGCCTTTAATGGGAACGGAGGGAATAATCATTTTAGAAAGAGCCGAAAATGAGCAAGTGGTAGTACTGACTGTCCATTAAATTATTCCTTACAACATAACTTTCTGGTTTTACTTTATTTTTATTTGCGTACCGTTTTAATATGAGGGAACAGTAACAGTGATGTTGACCGTAAAGTGAACCTTCTCTTCTTAACACTTCAATTTTGATGTTGACTTTTGGACGTCTCAAGTATCGTAAAGGTCACAGTCAAATAAATCTCTCGTTTCTTCATTTATTCCAAATCAAATCGATTGGGGTATTTATGAATTATTGATTTCTGGACTTCTCGGTTTTCCTTTGATTAATTAGTAAACTATATGTTATTGCCAACATCTGTGTACTTTAAAACTAGTAGAAAATTATACAGGTGCAAAGATGTTTTTGTTCACCCGACTAATTCTTTTTTTTTTCTTTTCAATCTTGGCTTTGTTCTAGGACGAGAAATCTTTGAAATTAAAAAAATATATATTTTAAAACATTTTTCAGCCAAATAAATATATTTAATATTATATTTAAGCGTGTGTATATTATGCATGTGACAGACAGGATTGGCTATAGCCGTCACCGGTTATCCCAACCTCGCCCATAACAAATATATTTAATATCATATTTAAGTTTGTGTATATATTGTATTTTTATCACTTGCTTTCCGGTATTTTGTTAAGATAACTAGTATTTTAGCTTTTTTCTTAATGAATATGAAATTGTTTAAAAATATGTGCTAATTTCACATTAATACCCAAGTTTTTTAAAGTATCACTTACCTCCCCCAAATTTTAGATGCTTACTGATATCCCCTTAGGATTACTAATGTCTCACTTAGAAACCACGACATTAATTACGACGTGAAATGTCGAAATTACCCTCGTATAAATTAACAACTCGAGCCGTGGAACACAACTTCATTATCGGACACTTGAAACGGGGAGCTGGAAGAGGCGAGCTAAAAAGGCGATTGAAGGAGACGGGGCTTCGAACCTTCAAAAAATTTCAGCGTAATCGTGGATCGTTCGTCGTCGAATAATGGATGAGGTATGCATTCAAAAAAATTTCAAAGAGTAAGGGTTTCGGGTATATGTAAAGCTAGGGTTCTGATGAGATTTTTGGGATTTTTGGGGGTTCTTATGAGGTTTGTGGATTTGTTGGGATTTAGGGTTTTTTGCGTTACACAAAATTTAGAAGTTCATGAGATTTTTCAAACTTAGGTTTTCTTGTATGCACAAGAGATTTAGCGTTTAAAGACTTTGGAAATCTAAATTGTTTTTGCTTTGAACCATGCAATCCAATACAAAATGTACATTTGTTTTCAAACCAACCTTAGAACCAACATATCGACACTTTGAGGTTCATCATGGTGGTAAATTTACTGAACCCGAGTACAAATACGTGAGTGGTAATATGGAAGTTGTTACCATACGTAAGGATGAGATTTCTATGGGTAAATTGATGGAAGTTGTTGGGAGACTAAGACATGAACCCACAAGCAGTATATTCTGGTCAAAGTTCGAAATAGATGATGATCAGAAGAAGTATGAATTGATCAGAGACATAGATGTGAAGGAAATGTTGAATACCTATAGCCCCATCAGGCATTCTAACTCCAAATGGTGAACTTGTTCATGTAAGAGATGAGTTTGAGTGGTATGGAGTTGAAGGTGTACCGGTTAAGAAGAAGAACATGTAGAAACCATATGTTGTATATCTCACTCCATAGAAGTTAGCTAATTGGTCTAAGAAAAATATAGGTAAGAGCAAAGAAAAGATAAAACTAGTTGAGGAAATTGAGGATATAGAACCTGATATAGAACCTGGCTTGAAGGCATAAGCGGAGCTTGATGTACAACTTGCTGGTGGGGATGCAACTATTGATGTTCATGTGGAAGCTGATAGGGAGGGGGGCTCGTGTGTATGGTGATGTGGATATGGGGGCTGATGTGGGGGTAGCTATAGATGATGATGTGGGGGGTTGGTGTGGGTGATGAGGTCCCCAATTGGTTGCATAGTGTATCTTTTGAGTCAGGGGGTGATAGTAAAGAGTTAGTTGGACGTCATGAGAAAGCAGATTAAAATTATGAACCTGATGAAATGTCAGCGACAATCGAACAAGATGTCGATGGACCAGCTGTTGAAAAGCTTGATGTTGATGATGACTTCGTAGAAGACACAACAGAAGCACCAATTCTGCCAAAAAACGGAAACCACAAAATCCCCATATTGATCAAGTGAAATCGAAGGCAGACAAAGCCAGGGGATCATTGTGTTAATCAAATTCTAAGATGAAGCAGGTTGACTTGGGGTAATACTCAACCCTAAATCTTTTGTGCGTAAAAGAAAACCTAGGTTTGAAAAATCTCATGAACTTTTAAATTTTGTGTAACGTAGAAAACCCTAAATCCAAACAAATCCACGAAACCTCATTAGAACCCTAGAAATTTCCAAAACTTCATCGGAACCCTAGCTTTCCATATACCCAAAACCCTCAGTTTTTGATTTTTTTAATACATACCTCATCCATTTTTCGATGGCGACCGATCCACGATTTCGCTGAAGTTTTCGAAGGTTCGAATCCCCCTATCAGCCCTCGTCTCCTACAATCGCCCTTAATCGCCCTTTCAACTCGCCTCTTCCAGCTGACCGTTTAAGATGTCCGGTAATGAAGATGTGTTTCACAACTCTTGAGTTGTTAATTTATAGGAAGGAAAATTGGACATTTTACATTTTAGTTGACGACGTGGGTGCTGAGTGAGACATTAGTAATCATAAGGGAGATGTCAGTAAGCATCTAAAATTCGGGGCAGGCAAGTGAGACTTTGGGAAACCTAGGACTATTTATGTGAAATTAACCAAAAAGTATTACTTGGTTCAAGCATTATACATAAATCCTCTAATTAAATTAAAAAAATATCAACTCACTCATTCTATTGAGGGAAAAATATAAAAAAACCACAATCAATGATTTATGATTTGCATTTACCACTCTTGTCTAGAAAGCATTACAAATCACCACCTTCAACCGTTCATGCTTTTTAATTTATTATTTTGAACTAACAAATATTGCAAATTGTCACCTTCAACTATTTGTGATTTTTTAATGTATACTCATTGACTAAAAATGTTACAAACCACCACCTTGAATTATTATTTTTTTCCAATGTCAATTAAAATTAATAGAAAAAATATTGTCAATCGTCACATGACTTTATTTTTTTTTTATCAAAATGACATTACGATCGTTATGAATATTTTTTTAAAAAATAAATCAAACATTGATGATATAGGAATGACAACAAATCATATTTGAATTGATGGGTTGGGGTGGGTTTAACTTAAGTAACTCGTTGATCGGTCTGAATGCCACAATGTTTATTATTTCCGATTTGTTACCCAGTTTGATTGCACCGAACTGATTCTTATAACAGGCGAGTTGGGGTGGGTTATCAGATTGGGGCTGGGTTCGAATTCACTTTTGATATCCATTTAGTTATTAGCTTTTGAATTTTTTTATCCACAACCACAGTTGTACCATTTTGATAGAAATTAAAATCACTGATAATGAAACAATATTTTTCTTTTAATTTTAACCGGGTATGTAAAAAATTAATAATTGAATGAGGTGATTTGCAAGGTTTTTTAGTTAATGGTGGTAAATTGGAAGTCGTAAATAGTTTAAGCTGGTGATCCAGAACATTTGTTAGTTCATGATGGCAAATTGAAAATCATGAATGATCGAAGGTTGTGATTTACAATGTGTTTTATATTGACAGTGTTAAATTGCAAATCATAGATGGTTAATAGCGGGGTTTTTGCAATTCCCCTTTATTTTATCATGTAATAACTTAAATAATATATTTGGAACTACGTCTAATTCAATTTTGTAGAATCAACAACAATGTCTGGCTTTGAGATTTTTCAGCTTTCAAATTAACATAGATGAATTTTGATCATAGACTAATTATGTGTTTTGTTTAAATGAAATTGCAATTGGTTGTAGAAGCTCAAAACAAAACATCATTGATGATTTCACAACAACTACCTCCGAAACAATAAAAATGTTATTTGGATAAAAAAGTTTATAACCAGATTATGCGTTGATCCTAGCATATAAGATCCAATGAACTTATTTTGAGTTTAAAACAAGGTTATAACACAAGGTAAATAGGTAATATCACATAAGAGATTGAAATACATACTGACACATTATCATATGATTAGAAAAATCATCTACTGGAGTATGTGTGATTTCTTGCATAGCGAAACAATATTTTAAACCATCAAAACCCTAAAAACAAGATTCGTGCAATTCTTTTTAATTGATAAGAGGTATGAAAAATTGTTACCTCTTATAGAGCTTTTCAACAACTTCACGATTTGCTCTAAATGATATCAGTGGATTGAGACATCTCCAACTGGATTCGTCTTGTATAAATATTCACAAGAAGAAGTCAAGTACATAATGATAAAAAATAGTGTTTGCTAGAACCCTCATTTTTATTGCTCTCCCAAATGATTTTGAAACCGTTAAAACTTTTTTCCCACTACTCTAATGTTAGTATCAAAATTGATTTCAAATTATATGAATTTAATAAATAAATGAGTGTATATTATTATTTAATCGGGATTCTAAAACCAAACTTGTTTTGAGATTTTCTTGTGTGATCATGTATGCATTAGGTTCATATCACATTGACAATGACTAAAAAACTTCATTTTATTCACAAATCATAGACAGTCTAACAAGACATTATGACTATTCAAATAATATAAATAATGACAATTTGAAAATAGCATTAAGACGACAAATTTAAAAACAAAGTACATATATTCTTTTTAATTTCGTAGGTCATCTAAATCAAATATTTTATGAGTATTTTACACTCTGTAATAGAATAAGTGAAATAACAACTTTGACCTTCATAATTCAAAATGCGTGATACCTGACATCTGTCTTCTATTTTTGAGATAGCTCTCTCTCTCTCTCTCTCTCTCTCTCCCCACCCTCTGATGTCAAGCAAATATTCTAGATCCATTGAGCAACCGGAACCGACAGTCTCCATCTGTGAACCTGTTTAGAAAATAAAGCAAATTGATTGAGTTTTAGAATAAAATCATCACCTTTTCCATTCCCCTATTTTCCTATTGTTTGCAATTGCAATATAGTGAAAATGTCATCACAGACTAATTTATTCTTAAATTATGGCATTCATATACACTTGGAGTCCTCCTCTTCTTGTCCCGCCACCACTATGGACAACTTATTCCTCCACCCTCCTCCGAGATCTCCCAACGGCTTACGGGCACTTCTCTCGTAGATTTCTTAGTCGACCATGGATTCGCAGAGAGGGCCGCCATGTTCTCTTTCTTTAAAAATAGAAGTTTCAATGAAATTATCCAATTGAATTCGGATCAATTAATATCTAACCGATTAAAGTTGCCGAGGGTCTCGAGTAGCCCCTCACTCTAAACTATGGGTGAGCATGGGCCGGATTAGACAGTCCAGGCCTAATTTTTGGGCCCAACCCGGGCTCAGCGGGTTGACCATTCCCAATCCCATTCTCGGCCCATTAACAATGTTGCCCGCTGTTTGTGTTGGGCGGGTTGAACCTAGCCGGCCACCGGGTTAGCCCAACCCGACCTGCTAAGTTATTGGGCCATTTTTAGGCCTAAAAATCAAAAACATTTTTTTTAATTTTCACCAATTCTGTATTGAAACCAACCCAAAATTAATTTTTTTATATCATCACTCCAAAATTTTAACAAGCCCAAAACATCACATTACAATAAACTTGTAGATAAAACAACACATTACACATTATAAAACTTTAACATTACAACCCAGCCAACGAACATGATAAAAAACAGAAGTAAAAATTCTCCTCATTCAGAATATGTTGAATGTGTCAATCTGGTTCTTGATCATTAACTCCAAGGTCCAAGCAAACAAGGTATTGTTGTCGTGAAAACCATAAACACAAAACAGAAACTATGATGACATAATTATTAAAACAAATTTTATAGACTAGGTAGTATTTTATGGCCAAGATATAACTTAAATGCATCTGAGAACATGTTCGAGAATTACCTTAGAAGCAACTTCTATATATTTGAGATAAAATTCATTATTGCTCCTACAATAAACAAAAATATAAGTAACAGGATAAGGATATGAGGAAATGCCTACATAGCTTAAAAGTATTGCTAAAATATACTTCATCGAGAGCTTGTTAATAGTAACGAGTTTCTGTATCAAAGCATAATTATGCTTCATCCAATTCTGGAGTAAAAATGAATGAGATGTGTGGGCATTCCAAAAAAATACTCAATTTTTTTGGCTCAATCTACGTACACAACGCTAAATTGTCCAAAATGGGCAACCCTTAGCATAAACAAATACAATACCTTCAAAGGCTTCACTCAATTCTTCCAATTTTGAAGTTGTGAGCATACGAAATATGATAATAATGAGGTAACAATCCATGTTTCTTAATCTGATCCATGAATTAGGTACACAACACAAACATAAACTATTTAACACTCAAACTCTCAAAAAGGGTTTGCCGGAAAATAGAACATCATACCGTCAAGTGAACGACATCTTTATCCTTGTCTTTTAACACTCCAACTCCACAACGAAGTAAGCTCCGACCTCACCCCTTGAATCTCCTCCAGGCTCCTAAAATCAACACACAAGAGCAAGAACTAATAAATCTCAACAACAAATATAAAGTCGACAAGAGTCATACATGCAAAAATTAAAGCTAAATTGGAATCCTAGATCTAAAGCTAAACATTATGTTGAAAAGCTTCAAGAAACAAAAGTCTAGGCATACATATCTTCTAGAATCGTAGTATCTAGAGAATAGAGAAGAAAAGAGATAATTTCTTTTTAGTCGATGCTGTTCTTGCCTCTCGGTTTCGTTCGGTGGAGACTGAAATGGAGTGAGTCTTAGCTAGGGTTTATGTTAGTTTTCGAATCTTGTGATGCAAAATAAGCCATGCGTCCGGTGTTTTGAGTGGATGAGTTAAGAGTATTTTTTTTGTCTCCATCTATTCAACCAAAAGACTTCTCAAATCAATGCAAATTAGTTTAGAAAAAAATGAAAGGGTTTTGCCATAAATCCATGATTTCATAACATATTCATTCAAGAGGATGAAATGCATATAATGGATATATGAAATACAGAATAATTTCATTCATGTAAATGTTGAAAATTCGGATTTAGGCGCGCAATGTCTGTCACAATGTTGGTGACTTTGTGACAGACACTTGGAAGAAACACAGCTAAAACAGCACAGTACAGAAAC